>CALYLW010002565.1:10000-41309 GCA_944989445.1 Ampullaceana balthica
CTTCTAGTTTTGTCAGTAGACACACGATGTTTGAACATTAGTTGGAAGCGTTGTTCTTTCTCTATCCGTCTCTCTTGCAGACACGTCACTAGTGGATGCGGCCCGCACCAGGTGACACTATCGCAGGGGGTGACACTATCGCGGGGGGTGACACTATCGCAGGGGGTGACACTATCGCGGGGGGTGACACTATCGCGGGGGGTGACACTATCGCGGGGGTGACACTATCGCAGGGGGTGACACTATCGCTGGGGGTGACACTATCGCAGGGGGTGACACTATCGCGGGGGGTGACACTATCGCAGGGGGTGACACTATCGCGGGGGGTGACACTATCGCAGGGGGTGACACTATCGCGGGGGGTGACACTATCGCAGGGGGTGACACTATCGCGGGGGGTGACACTATGGCAGGGGGGTGACACTATCGCGGGGGGTGACACTATCGCAGGGGGTGACACTATCGCGGGGGGGGGTGACACCAAAGTGTAAAATGTTTTAAGTTTAAGTTATTGTTTCTTGCCAATGGCAGACTCGGAGGAGGTCTATGGGGTAAGTCGTGAGGGTGCGATATCATGAGCTAACGCACTGGGTGACACCAACCCTACTGACGCCTCTGCTCTCTTGTTTTTAAGAGTCCATTAATTCAGCCTGTCCATCATCAATTCCTGTTGATTCTGAGCAATCAAATCAGAGTTTAATCTTTCCTTCCAATCTACTCACTGCAATAACAAATGTATTCACTGCTAAATGCACCACCACCATGTTGGGAACAATGCACCCAACCATGTCAGCACCTAACGATCACAAGATAAGATAGACAAACTGTTTGATGAAGTAATACTAGCAGATTTATTTAAACTGTGTAATTATATCATATAACAAAGTCCAACAAGTTGAGACAAAATTATTTGCTACAAAGGTGTGAATTATTTCATTATTTGTACTGAACGAAAGCATGAGTTTATTGCTCTTTAGATAATTTTTTTCAAAAAACCTTTACTTGATAATTGAACCAAAAAAACACAACTTTATAACAAACAGGAAGAATCCAGGGGAGACAAAATGTATTCTTAGTAAAAAATCATCTCTGATGTATAAGAATCTCAATATTTTATTTCAAACTTTGTTTTATATTATCCAAGATAAACATTTAAAAGTCAAAAAAAAATATAAATAAATGGTAGAACAGAGTATCTGGCCAAGCACAGATTTTTATGTTGTAATTTGCAAGGCTAAAATCAGATTATTTTACAGACTTAAATCCTTTAGGTAAACTGAACTGATCAAGAAGATCGGTAGTATATATCATATGACACATATATAATGAACAAAAAAATTTTTAAACAAAATATAATAATATTGCAAATAAAATAAGAACTTATATAGATTAAAATAATCAGATTTATTTTTTAAAAATAAAAACATGATGTTCTGAGGCCATTGGGACATTATAACTGGAAACAGAATTAATATTTTATAGGAGAAAAGGTAAAAGAAAGAGTTAAGAGCCGAGTTCCATACTTCACACATAATGGCGTAACTCTCCACCTGAAACAATAATTCCCAAGAAAATGGCTTTCATTTAAGCCTCAAATAAAATAAAAACTGTATACAACTTCAGGGCAAAGATTTATTTGTTTTCAATTCACATATATATATATATATTCACTTATCATTTTTTTAAAAAAAATCTCTTTTAGTTAATACTAGGAATAGCATATTGTTTATACAGCATCTGAATTAAGTTCATAAAGCATATATTGACATGTTAACATATTATTGCTGATTGTTTTAAAAATATTCTTATCAGTGTCCTGACATTTATTGCCTATTTCTTTAATGTCCAATCTATCAACACTTCTACAGCTTTGTGGAGCCCAGTTTTACAGGCAAGCCTTATTTAAGATCCTCAATAGCAGGGTTTTTTAACCCGGTCACCCCCAGGAAGCAAAGAAATGTGATTTGAAATATGTAGAGCATAAGCCATTTCTTTTTACAAAATGTTAATTCCAGTAATAAGACATCAGCATATTTTTTCAATCTCTGCAGCTCTATTGTGAATATTATACAAAATAAAGTATTTTTTAAAATCAATTATTACTTTCCATCATTTTCAGACAAATAAGGTTTGCAGGATACACAAAAGGTTTGCAAAACCAAAACTTTGGAAGTAAAACTAAGTTCTTCATATCAAAATATATTTTATTTTTATTATGTGTTTTTTATTAAAAATTATAACACAAATAGGTCTCTTATAAAAACTTTTCTTTTCATAAATATTTGTTGTTATTAGAAGCAATCAATGTGTTAGGATTATTCTAGCCATACAGTTGGAAAATTAAAAACCTTTTCAACAAAGAGCGTTTTTAAAAATCATTTTCTAAAGGTAAGTTCCTTAAGCTCACAGTGTGTCATCTAGGTAAAAAACTAAAGGGGTTTTATGTATCTGCAGGGCAGTCCCCCAGGAATCCATTAGAGTTCAACGATGCACAGGTTGGGAACCACTGATCTGAGCTATCAATAGCAAACACATCACACAATTAGGAAAAAATAATGATGAGCACTCATAAATGTAATCATTTTATCTTGTTAAAATACTGGCTATTTTAAAGTGACACACTTGATTGAAAAAGAAAAGCATACTTTTATTAAGAGTTAATCATCATAAAATTAAGGGGTAGACTTAAAAATTGGGTAGATGCACAATGCAAGAGATCACTAGAAATAAAGTCCCCAACCCAAAAAGATCAAAAGAAATTATTTAAATCATAACTATTTTTGCTGTGGACTGTATAGGTCACTGTATACAGAGACAAGCCAATAGAGGTTCTTTAAAATAAGACTCCATTACCTATCTAGCAGCTTTATGCCAATTGTAAAACATTACCGATTTTGTTAAATTTAAAACCTGGTAAATATTTCTTTTCTTTTTTTACAGCTTAAAGCTAAATACTATAATTTATAAAATGGCAATAAAATAGACAATAAAAAAAGTATGTGATTATTACAAATTATAATTCAAACCATAATTTATTTCTTAAAATCAGAAAAATAAATTATTAATGTACCAGGCTTGATCAGATGATTCTTTACAGGACAGTAAGGAATTTATTATTTTAAAAGTCAGTTATGCTGAATAGACTGCTGCTAACAGAATGTAGCTTTAAATAAACAGAGTATGAAAACCAGTTCTTTCTATGTAGCTGGTATGTGGTCTAAACGAGGCCAAACCCTTCAGTTTGCTGAATGGCCATGAGCAGCTTTTCTTTCAGTGTTTCTTTTAAAGTGTATCGAGGTAGGTCCAGTAAATTGAAGCAGGTGTGAGCGACAGGCAAGTAACGCTCTCCTCCACCTGAAGGCTGGATGCTCATCTGTCAAATTACAAACCAAACTGTTGTTTTTAACAAGGCAATATATGAAAAAAAAATCAAGGATCACATATACAAATTTATATTGATTTTATCTCTATACATTTCTAGGGTTTTTCCTTTTTGAAAAACTAAAATAAAGAAGTTCCTCACCTTTACGTGCTTCATACCAAACACAGGAATGCGATCACTTCCAGTTAAGAACACTTTAAAAAAATATATTTTAAAAAATATTTTAAAATAATTTCTGAAATAACTTATTAATTGAGGTAAAACTAATTTAATGAGAATTTTATTTAATTTTCATCCCAAAAATTATAAATTAATAATTTTTTTAAATTTATATAATTAAAATAAAATATTAAAATAAAAATTAAAAAATTAAGCTGTTTTTTTTATTAGTCAAAATATATTGTTCTTTACTGATCAATAAAAAACTCATTAAATTTCTTACATAAGAACTTTTTCTTGTCTTCTAAACTCATCTCATGAAAAACTTCCCAGAACAACTTGATGGTTTGATGGTTGTTGAAGTAATCTCCTTTATAGTCTGTGTTCTGAAAAAGTCCAGAAATATCATTTATTTACTCATTAAAATTCAAATGAAAAAAAGTTGTTCAAGCTGCTGTTGTTGAATTAAATTCTTTAATTAAATGATAATGAAACAAATACATGAGAGTAGGGGTCTACCGATATGCATTTTTGCCGATATTGCCGATACCGATATTTTTTTTGCAGATAAGAGTGCCGATATGAGTATTTGTTAGGACAAAAACCAGCGGTCATATTTGATGACATCATTCTTAAATTTATCACTCGTAATTATTTATCTTTCATATTAGGGGACTACCGATATGCATTTTTGCTGATATTACCAATATTTTTTTTTCCTTTATGAAAGCCGATATGAGTATTTGTTGGGACAAAAACCAGCGGTCTTATTTGATGACGTCATTCTTAAATTTATCACTCCTAATTATTTATATAATATATTAGGGGTCTACCGATATGCAATTTTGCAGATATTACCGATATATTTTTCCGATATGAGTGCCGATATGAGTATTTGTTAGGACAAAAACCAGCGGTCTTATTTGATGACGTCAGTCATAAATTTATCACTCGTAATTATTTATATTTTATAATTTAGGGGTCTACCGATATGCATTTTTGCCGATATTACCGATATTTTTTTCCGATATGAGTATTTGTTAGGACAAAAAAACAAACAACAGCAATCATATTTGATGACGTCATTCTTAAATTTATCACTCGTAATTATTTATATTTTATAATTTAGGGGTCTACACTCTACCGATATCCAGTTATGCCGATATTACCGATTTATTTATTTATTTTCCGAAACGAAGTTTCTGATGTGTTTACAAGTTCCAGACCATGACCTACATAGGAACATGACAAAATGAACCGTCCTTTCTGAAAATGTACAAGCAAAATTAGGTACTCCTTTTGAAACTTCAACTTTTGACTCATAGTTATTCATTCTAACCAATAGTTTAATGGCTTTTGCACACGGCCACCTTTTATGAATGAAACAATGAGAACAAAGCAATAGTAATAGAGTGAAATGAGGTTGAAGGATGAATGGTTGCTAATGACAACAAGTCTGCACACAGTACATTTTGTTATTCCATACGAAACGAAATGTTTTAGACATCTGCGATTCTGCGTGCATCTTTGCTATTAGAGCAATTACGTGAACCTAATGTTTACATGTTATCCATTTATTAGAGCAATTACGGTATACTTGGTATAGGCACTATTTACACAGTATTTCCGAGCATACGAAAATCGGCCAATACCTAAAAAATATCATAGCACATGGCACACTGTATCGTGGCTGTAGATATTAATACTGGGACTCTTTTGGCTATTTCAATACCGATATCGGGATCGATATATTAATTTGTCGAGATAATGTAAATGTAAATGATAAGTTGTTTTTTGTTGTTGTTTTTTTGTCAAAATATCACTTATTAAGAAATAGCGGTGACGTCAATATCGGGACCTTTACATTCTACCGATACCGATATTGCTGATATCCTGATATGGGTGCCCCTACATGAGAGCCCCTGAGAAAAGCATTTCTTTAACTGATATTTGCATAGGAGTCACTACTTCAGAGAATCATTGCTAATAATGTGGAAAATTTTAAAAGACAGACACAATCAGTTTTATGCTGTCAGAAATTTTAGGATCTATGAAAATGGTGCTGAAGTTTTTAGTTTATCACTGTATCAATGCCTTAGATCTATGAAAATGGTGCTGAAGTTTAGTTTATCACTGTATCAATGCCTTAGTATCTATGGAAATGGTGCTGAAGTTTAGTTTATCACTGTATCAATGCCTTAAGATCTATGAAAATGGTGCTGAAGTTTAGTTTATCACTGTATCAATGCCTTAAGATCTATGAAAATGGCGCTCCAGTGGCGTAGCTAGGGTCATCTGCGCCCGGGGACATGACACCAAGTCTGCGCCCCTTCTTGGACCGACATATTCTGTGGGCTCCCAAGAAAATTTTGAACTTTTACGGTTTATATTGTTCATTTTCAAAGCATCTGGTATTTTTAATGAAATAGAATACAGACTAATAATTCTCTATACGATTGTTAACAATTTTTTTGAAAAAATATATACTGTACTAATTATACATGACTGGAATAGACATAGTCTACAACAAATTGATCCTCCTTGATTTGACTGTCGCAAACTCGTCAATCACGTTGTCAAAATTAATATTCTCAAGTGTTTCTCTTTCGATCCTAAGATTTGCAAGATCACTTAGACGTTCTTGTCCCCTTGAAGCACGTAAATTAGACTAAATAAGCTTCAGTTTTCTGTAGGACCGCTCACAGCTTGCAATTGAAACAGCAATTGTTAGAAGTATTTGCAGTGAAATGCGCAGATTCGGAAATACGTCATCTCTATAAAACCAAGAAGATCCAAAGGAGTTTCCGGTAGAACTTCAGTCCGTGTACTGAGCAGCATTTTGCTCCGCTTTCTGTGCACAATTCGTGACCATTGACATCAATGTCGTAGAAATTTCAAAAATCTAAGCAATTTTGATGAAGTGTATCGACAGCGAGAAGAGTTTTGACGTCTAGAAAAAATCCACATGTGGTGTTTAGGTTTTTTTAGACGTAAAAACCGTATTGATATCTCCTGTTGGAGTATATCAATTACGCTGTTCATAACACGTGCAATTTCTTCTTCTGCAGAAAGTCCAGCATCTCTTGCTAATTCTCCAGGTATTATCTTATGCCATCTAATCTTTCTGTCAACCTCGATTCCCCAAGTTGTGCATCTTGTTTTTCCATTGTCTACCGCAACCTGGCTCAAATTATTACAAATTTTGACAATTTCTTGCTCCAGCGATTCAAGATCAGATGCTGCTTCCTTGAAATTCATAGTAGGATCCTGCAACTGTTTCTGGACACGATCAATTTTCCCAAGTATGATGTTCCAGAAATGTAACAAAACTAGAAAGTTAAAGTTCATAATACTTGCCAGCAAAGTTTCTACATCACTTCTGGTGTCAGGCATCATGGTTGCATCTTCTGATAATTTTTAACAGCCCTACTAGTTCATCTAGTCCTTCATAAACAGCTTTTGATCGTGCACTCCAGCGTGTTTCAGAATTTCTCTTCACTGTCATTGGCACAACTCTTTTTAATTCTTCCCAACGAGTTGTTGAACGAGAGAAAAACAAATATACTTTCAACTGTTCTGTGATTTCTAGCAAATATTCGCTGTTTAATGCCGGATATATGCCCAGTAATTACAGCAGCATTGTCATAACATTGTAACCGACAGTCAGCTAGAGGTATGTTATCAGCTTCCAGTTTCTCTACGATAACTCTTTCAAGGCTTGCTGCGTCTTTGGAATATATCTGAACAAAACCTAAAAATAATTCAATGATTGTTACTTTTTTAGTTTGAAAAATCCACATCCACAAATCTGATGACTTGAGAAAGATGTTCCCGGTGTCCTAGAATGGGTGTTGAGTCAAGTAAAATACCGTAGTACTTGTTTTTTGCTGATTTCACTCAACAGCTGATTACTTACAGTGGATTAAGTAGGTGGATAAACTCATTTTGGATTTCCGGTGATAAATAAGATACAGAACCTTGATTTTCTCGGGAATTTTAAATGATTACAGAGAGAAAGTTTCCAACATTTTTATCCTCGCACCTTATGCAGATGTTCTACAAGGCCACGCAGTGCCAAATTTTGTGAAACTAGAAACTTAATTCAGGTAAGTATTCTTTTCAAAATATCGCGCCAACGTTGTTTTTCCAATTGAATTTGAGCTTGTACTTGGACATCAATTCCAGTTTTATCAAGTATCCTCTGCTCGGCTTCCTTCCATTTAGTAAAAGCTCTGCGGTGGCCAAGACTGTTTTCATGAGACTGTAGTTTTTCTGGTTTTCTCCATTTGTTGAAACCATTTGCTAACTCAAATGAAGATCGTGAGTTTGAACTTGATGATGTAATCTGTGCTCGTAGACAGAGGCGTCACTAGGGTTGGTGTCACCCGGGGTGGTATGCTCATGGTGTCACCCCTTCACGACTTAACGCATAGACCTCCTCCGAGTCTTTCAGTGCCAAGTAACGGGAACATACAGAGTTTTACATTTTGGTGTCACCCTGGTGCGCTCTACACCCCTCGCATTCCCACTTAAAGTTTTCTCGTTTAACGTATTTCATTGTTTGTTTGTTTGTTTGTTTTTTCTAAGTGAAAAAAATTGTTGTCTCTCTCTTTTTAAAACATAAAATCGTACACAGTAACATTTTTAGATTTTGGTGTCACACCCCTGATGGTGTCATAGGGGCGGCCCACCCCACCGCTTCTCCCTAGTGACGCCACTAGTCGTAGGTGGTCCTAATGTTTCCATTAGAACTTACTAGGGGCTTTGTAGACTTTGGTGGGCGCCCCATCACCCTTCCAGGTCAGTGGAGGAATTTCTTAGCGTTTGTAATTCATCATTTTTATTGTGGCTTTAATGTGGGCTCGATCCCAAGCCCCTCAGCTTGTGAGGCGAGTGCACTATTGACTTCGCTATCCAGCCGCAGAAACACTAAACAGCTTATTAATTGGTGAATATTATAGCCACGAGCGATTTACTCCCAGCAACTCACAGTTTTTTACTTTTTAAAAACGCCATCAGCAATCTTACATTGTGGATGTGTAATTTATTTATGAGTAGAATGACACCCTTAATGATCAATTGGGGCGCCAAAATCATGCTTGCCAACTGGCTTGTAATGAAGATATTTTCGGAGCTTCAAAATTCAATCTTGCAAGCGTATTTTGGATACATACGTTTACATCAAAATAAAATAAAATTATAATATTTAATACTCATTTTGGCGCCCCCTAACGTGGCGCCCGGGGACATATGTCCCCCCTGCCCCCCCCCCTCGCTACGCCACTGTGCTGAAGTTTAGTTTATCACTGTATCAATACCTTAGTATCTATGGAAATGGTGCTGAAGTTTAGTTTATCACTGTATCAATGCCTTAAGATCTATGAAAATGGTGCTGAAGTTTAGTTTATCACTGTATCAATGCCTTAAGATCTATGAAAATGGTGCTGAAGTTTAGTTTATCACTGTATCAATGCCTTAAGATCTATGAAAATGGTGCTGAAGTTTAGTTTATCACTGTATCAATGCCTTAAGATCTATGAAAATGGTGCTGAAGTTTAGTTTATCACTGTATCAATGCCTTAAGATCTATGAAAATGGTGCTGAAGTTTAGTTTATCACTGTATCAATGCCTTAAGATCTATGAAAATGGTGCTGAAGTTTAGTTTATCACTGTATGCAACAAACTCATTTCATTGTGCGTTAAGTAATAATTCATTCAGTCCCAAATTACATATTAGACAATGGTCTATAACAGGGGTGAGCAATTGTTTTGGCTCAAGGGCCACTTTGCGGTACAAGATTTTAGCAGAAGGCCACACCATTTAAAATTATTGTATGTATTCTTTAGTTAACATTATATTTCATTTCAGAAAAATTATAAATATAACAATCAATAAATAAAACTTAAACAAGAGTGATAGTTTAATTAAATTTATTTATTGTGGTAAATACATATTATCTAGCTTTCTAGCTGCTAGCACTTTAATTATACAATCAGTTTAATGAGAAATTTGCATCTTATAAAAATTCTAGGAAAGTTTCTGAACGTCTTGGCAGGCCACAAAAAACTCTGTGGCGAGCCACATGTCACCCACGGGCCGCACTTTTCCCACCCCTGGTTTATAATGTTACCCATAATTGCTAATAAAATAACTTACTAGCAGAATTTTTAAAAATGACCCTTAATATTTATTGTAAATTTATCCTGCCATACCTTTTGGAATTCATTGAAATCATAGTCCTCATTTCCAACTACCATTGCCTGGAGCTCCTGGGGATGAAATAACTCTAGTACCAAACCACCACAAACTGAGTGAAAGCCTTCATTGAAAGCATTGAACTGCACTTCTACCGACTTGTTGAGAATGTAGTCCACATGAAGATTGATATACTCAAGTCTGGAAACAAACACAGCATAACTTACCAGTTTGTTGCAAACAATATAAGACTATAATGCAAAACAAAATTTCCTTTCCCATAATTTACTTCTGATTTTCTTAAGTATCAAGTACACAGAAGGTGATGGGGTGAGGGGAATGAGGTAAGGGGGGTGGGGGGATTATTTTTAAAATCAGCATCTACTAAGTTTAGTAGTGACGTAACGAAATAGCTCATTCCCACATCCACCTTAATTTCACTCCATCATATTCACTTAATGCTTCTAGGTTTTCTACAATAAGTCTGAACCTCAGTGTAATGAGACCAACTGGCTTTTAAAAATAGACTTCTATTATAAACACAGATATTTGTTGACAGAATACTAGAATGGTATCAAACCTATAAAACAAACATTCAGGCAGATTCAGACAATGACAAGAGTAAAGTTACATAGTGAGCAAGTGTTACTAAATAAATCTTACTTATTGCTTTGGTTGACAAATTTTTCTTTTCCACCAGAACATAGTTCAACAGATTTGGTTTCCCCGAATACTTCTTGCATCACCTGGAGAACAAATCCAAAGCACATATCATAATAAATTAGTTGGTATTTTCCCAATTCTTCAATAAGCAATTGGTAACACAATGTAAAAAGCCCAAAAATGATTTTAAGAAATGGATCAAGACTTTAAAATAAAATGCCTCACATTGAAACTTGCATTTACTTACTTCAAAAGATAAGGTAAATACATCATCAAAATCATCTCCTTCATAATCTATTAGTTCTTGTAGGCTTCTGAAAACAAAGAGAAATTTAAACAGCATATTAAATCAATTTTCCCATAAAATTAAATTAAATTACATTTCAGGCAGAATGTTGAAATAACAGTGAATGCAGTTCTGTGGTTAAAGACGCTAGCATTAGGATAAAGTGTAAACTAACAAGTGGAATACTTGTGACTCCCTTAGAAGACACTTGGATGACTATGAAAGTACTTACTTGCCGATTCCTGGATCAAGTTCCTTAACATCATCTAGAGTAACTGGTCTGAAAATATAAACACCTTTAAACATCAAATGAATTCATCAACACCAAAATCCACAGAGTCTTATATTTATTTTTACTTGTTGCTTTAAATTTATCTTAGGAAATGAGCTAAGTAGTTTTCTTGTGTGTTAATTATTGTTTTTAAACTCATGTCATTTTTTAAAATAATGTCGTCATTCAAATAAATTAGAGACTCAAGTTAAAAATAACTAACCTGAAAAGACAATTCATGAATATTACTGTGGAATTATTTACAGCTAATACCAATTCTATATAAAATTTAAAGAAATTGTGATGTGAAATAATTAAAACTAACCTTTTGAGCAATTTTTTATATAACGCTTGTGGAAAGTGCAGATCAATTATTGTAAAATTATATATAGCCAAACCACATAAAATCCCAATCATTTTAAACATATTTGGTTCCTCAAAGGTCTGGAAAATGAAATAAAGGTTGGCAATTCTTAACAAAATGTAAAGAGATAGCTTTTTAAAAAACAATTTAAAATGTATTAAAAAATATTTCACAATACATTTTAAGATAAAGCTAGCAAATGATATTTCACTACATGTGGATTGATATACAGTATAACACATTTAACTCGAGCTCGGTTAACTCGGGGACCATATTAAGTCGACGTTTTTTATTGGAACCACCATATTCTCTCTTTGTCTTAGCATTTTCTCATCGGTTAATTTGATTCTTTTAAGTCGCCAAACACTAATAATACGAGCACAAAAGAGGGTCAAATTTGCCATTTAACGTTGGTTATCTCGATCCCCATGACCAATCGCCAGCTTTTGAAAATGTTAGTTATGATTTTTTATAACTAAGGGAAGGCATCAAATTTCTGCCTCGCCAGGTCAGCTGGTGACGTCACAGCCCGCTTGCGTTCAGCTCTCAGTGCTGTGTTGCTAACTTTCTTCTGGTACTATGCCAATCGCAAGCTTTTGAAAATGTTAGTTATCGATGCCACTCACCATCTCACTACCGTATTACTATAGTTTTACAATTGGCTACATTTATGCTAGCTAAACAATAAAATTGATCATTGAATAACAGTTCACGCTGCTATAACGTTGTTCACATTTTAACATCGCCGCACTGTGTGTTAGTTCTTGTACAATGCTTCGTCAACTAAGAGAGTTTTACGTTCACTAGCTGTACGCATTTTTTAAAGCAAATATCAGTTTTGATATTAATGTGGTAATCTTACGTCAAATTGCTTTAACTTGCAGGAAAACTGTCACTAAAAGACCAGTATCTTTGAAACGTCTTTCTAATGACTCTCGTAATAAATAGTAACAATACCAGTCGCGGCCTTGACTTTGACCTTGTTCATATAATACGCGCACTGTGTTTTAGCTCTCGTACAGTGCCTCGACAACTAAGCAAAGTAAAAAAAAATTTTTTTAATCTTTCCTCAGCCGCAAGCGAACTAAACTAATAGTGATGACGTGTATATTATTTATAGACCGGAATAGTAAGAAAACGCTTTGATGCCACGGTCGCTCGGGTGTTGGTTCTGGTATTCTGCCGTAACACAACAAAATATTAACTCCGCGTTATAGGTTTATACCAAAGTTACGGCTAACATGTTAACCGTTAACAACCTTATCATGTACATAAAGAAATTTCAAGCACATGTTAATATTTTGCCGCCATATTGGTTTTCGTTTAACTTGATCATCAGTTATCTCGGCGCCATTTTGCATACCCCAAGGCCGTTGACTTAACCGGGTTCTACTGAAAAAATTATAACAGAATGATAAAATGATGTTATTTTTTTATATCTAAATATATTTATTCAATTTTTGTTCCAGATTTTTTTTTAAAAGGTCCGAACAACTATTATAATTAAGACAACAGTATTCTTTTGTGTTTTCAGTCAGTTCATCACAACAATCAGGCTGCTGAACTTCAACTTTGGTAATTTATACATTTTTAGTCAAGAATTTTAACCTATGAACTGGAGTGATGCATCTATTTAACCTATAGCTTAGGATGACTAAATAAAAATTTTATTACAGCAAATATCTCTGTGTGGGATTATAGTTATCGTAATCCACAGAGGCAACATATTACATATAGAAAGCAAATATTTGTGCAATTACTTATACCACAAAAGCAATAGAGGCAATATATAGAGAGATTATATTTGTGTAATAACTTATGCCACAAAAACTTCCTAAAATATAACTTACCGAAGGATTAAACCACTGGAGGTAAGATGACTCATGAATTTTAAACATGCCGTATTTAGGATCCATTACTTCCCTTAGTAATAAAATAAAGAACTCCTGAAATAAAGAGGGCTACTTTTAGAATTTGAATGCAGAACTTATCATATTTACACAAATACTCTAACAATGGTAATCAAAACTAATCATAAACCCCGGGATACAAGAATAACTTGAGACATTTAAGAGAACCATCATGGCATGTAGACGCTAAGCTGAAATTCAATCTCACATTATTCTCAGGATCAAGAAATGTCCCCTAAATTTTTCAGTTACATATCTATCAAAAGGTAGTTTCAATTTACCTTCCTAACTCCCCCTTCATCAACAGCTTCCTCGCCCTGGAAAATAACCTACAAAAAAAATAATTTTATTTTAAGTCTTAATAAAAATCAGTTTTAAAAATTAAAACTTAATGAAAAGCTATTATAATCTGTCTAAAATAATTGATATTTTGTGTGTTATTCAAAAATTATTACGCCTTAGTGTAAACAGGGAGAAAAACATTAAAACTGCTTACTCTGAGTATACACCTAATTTTAAGTTGAATCTTTGCATATCAACACAAAGGTTCATGTCAAAGGGATCTAAGGGCAGATAAGTTCTCAGACTTCCAACTCAAGATAATATATGGGAATTTTAAGGACTTTGATGACTATGTACATTCTTGAGGTAAAATCTGTAAGTTGTCAATTATCTCAGTACATTGAGTGGAAAGATACACTCAGATTTGAAAGCGTTTCATGTACCTCAAGGAAAGCATGTTTTTACACCTGTTTTTATTGGATCAATTTTGTTACTTAACTAATGAGATACTAGAGTCCTTAAAAATGTAAAAATAATTCCAAAGAAGTACAATGCTACAGTCAGAAACATATCCGTCAAAAGTCACTTTTAACTAAATTATGGTCAAAGACATCAATGAATAGTGATTCTTGTACGTCATCTACCTTAAGTGGTTTCTTAAACTCTGCACTGGACTTGGCTTGCAGTTGAGCTAATGTGTCCTGTACAAGATTTGCCCGACGAACTATTAGTACAAGACAAGGGTTGATAGGATCAAACTGCTGCAGACCAGTGATCAATCCAAACAGATGACTCCTTTGAGCACTTTCAATGGCATTCTAAAGAAACAAACCAATATTTAGGAAATCTTGACTAAAAATGTCATAGAATTTATTTAGAACTAGGTTCCTTTTAAAAGGTCCATGTAAAGCCTGCATCGATGTTTCTGACACACAAGCTAAATTTTGACTCTTGATATTTATATTTCTTTAGAGCATCTTGGATAAGGCAATGAAATATTATACCTTAAAATATTGCAATGTTTTTTTACCTGCATTTGCAGTGCTGCATCGGTTTGAAGCAAAACACTCTTGGCTGCTCCATCAAAAAGGAATGGATAGTTACAAAAGTACAAACCCTGTAAATGAGCAAGTAGTAACAAAACAATGTTAAACGCATTTGATTTTTATTATGAAAACAGAGACAATGCCGAGTCCTCCTTGTTCTTGTTTGAGCCCATTTAATAAAATAACTAATATATCTAACAGCATCATCTTATTACACAGTAAACCATAGTGCCATTGCATTTTTCTGGCAGTAATAAATACACTTTGAAAGAATTACCATAAATAACTTATAATAAGCTTTATTCTCTGTATATACTAACAAAAAATTGTATTATTAATTTTTAAATTAAAATATATAAATAATAAATTATGCAATGAACATTAATCTACATTATTTTGTATAAAACGTTCATTTCAAATCCACTTGCAAAGAAAAAGCCCATAGATATATACTAACAAAAAATTGTATTACAGTGGGGCCCACTTAACCTGAGCCCTGGTTAACTCATCAGCTCTATTAAGTCGACGTTTTTTTGTGGAACCGCCAAATTCTCTCTTTGTCTTTGCATTTTCTCATCGGTTAATTCAATTATTTTAAGTCGCCGAATCCTAATATCTCGAGCACAAAAGAGGGTCAAATTTGCCACTTAGCCTTGGTTATCTCGATCCCCATGACCAATCGCCAGCTTTTGAAAATGTTAGATGTGATTTTTTATAACCAAGTGAAGGCATAAAATTTCTGCCTCGCTGGTGACGTCACAGCCCGCTTGCTCACAGCGCTGTGGTACTAACTTAAATCGCCAGCTTTTGAAAATGTTCTTATCGATAGGGCTGAACCGATAGGTTCGGCTACTCGGCATCGGCCGATTTTCATATACTCGGAGATACTCGGCAATCAACCGCGTAAGTGATGCCGAGTATTACGTAATTGCTCCAATAGCAAAGATGCATGCAGAATCGCATGTCTAAAACATTTCGTTTCGTATGGAATAACAAAATGTACCGTGTGCAGACTTGTTGTCATTGGCAACCATTCATCCCACTCATTTTGACTCTATTACTACTGCTTTGTTCTCATTGTTTCATTCATAAGAAGTGGCCGTGTGCAAAAGCCATTTAACTATTGGTTAAAATTAATTAAAATGTGTCAAAGTTGAAGGTTCAAAAGTTCAAAAGGAGTTCCTAATTTATTTTTGTACACTTTTATAGAGAAGAGTTCGCTTTGTTATGAGTCATATATAGTATAGGTCATGACTAAAAATAACGGCAACGCCTTTGTGTAAAAAAAAACTCCAAAATCATGTGCATGTACATTCTCATTTATTAACGCTAGTGATGGGACGAAAAATCATAGGGTGCTTACTGTAAACAAGGCTCCCCAAATTTTAAAATATATAATATAACAGACTACAGACAGTTTACCCACCCCATTCTCAATCTCCCATACCATTGTTGTTGGTTAGTCCGATTAGCACTCAAGTTACCGAAGGAATTCCGAGTCCATTGTAAGCTGAGGGGACGGACGGGGTGGGTTATTTATTTGTGTAGCTTGTAAGGAAAGTCACGCAAGTCACCAGCGGACCCTGCGCGCGGGCCCGCACTCGATGTTGGCGGGCAGGAGTATATGAATTCGTTATGCATGTAGTTATGTACTAGGGGAAAAAAAACTGTGCTAATGCAATAAAGGGTTATATTTAAACTTAAACGGTCCTTAAAAACTAACTGTCTTAACAACCTTAGGAAAGAGTGAAGAAATGGGTCCCGATATTTCGATACGATTACGATTAATCGTCCCGTCACTAATTAACGCACATCATGTATATAAAGAAATTTTAAGCGCATGTTAATATTTTGCCGCCATATTAGTTTTCATTTAACTCGATGATCAGTTATCTCGGCGCCATTTTTCATACCCCGAGGCCGTCGACTTAAGCGGGTCCCACTGTATTAATTTTTAAATTAAAATACATAAATAATAAATTGTGCAATGAACATTAATCTACATTATTTTGTATAAAAATTTCATTTAAATTCAATAAGTTAATAAACATATTTCTGGAAGTGAAAGAGAATTATTAGACTTGTTTAAAATGTGGCAATAAAATTGATTGTTAACAGAAATGCTTGATAAATAACAAAATCATAAATTTTCTTAAAAAAGAACTTTTAAATTAAATAATATAAAAAAATATTTAAAAGTATAATTAATCAGCAATATTAATAATGGTATAGTACTGGACAAAAATTTATGAGTTCCCTCTTACTCTTGCTAAAATCTACCATACTCCATCTTTGACTACAATAATTTTCAACAAAAAAAAATAAATATAAACAGAGGTGACTTTGATAAATGGTTTTTGTTTTTAACCCTTTGAAGCCCTTTAATCTCCATAGGGTCCTTGTTTCTGGGAAAATAAATTTAAGATGCATTTTATTCTATTTTCTTTTCTCGATTTTATCCCCAAAAATTTTATTAGTATGCCATTGTTCCCACCATAAAGGTCCCTTTAGATACATAAAACTGTCAACATTTGCTTTGACTTTTATACTTTGCATGCCATGATTGCAATGTTGCCAACATGTTTGTTCAGTTTCATATCACTAACAACACATCTTGTTTCCTGTAGCTTAGTGATGAAAATCAATATCTCTATTGTGCCTCTGTCCTCCAGTCACCAATCAATAACAAAATAATTTCATTCGTGAACATTCCAAATGATTGGACATATTTGCCAGATTTTTTTATGAGGGCTCTAGAACTTAATAGTGTACATGTATTATTGCTGGCCCACATAATAAATTTCATAATTGTTCAATAATGCCAACAGTTAATGCCAGTGTGTTTGTCAAACGACTTGATCGTTTACATTACAGCAGCCTATGAATTTAGTGGCTCCGTGCGGATTTTTAACACAAAGTCAGATAAAGCAGGTTAAAAGGTTCAAAGGTTTGAATGCCCCACTAAAAATGCTAATATTCCATTCCATAAATAACAACCCACTATATGATCTAATAAATCCCAATTCAAAGCAAAAATTTAAAAGGTAACATTTTTGTGTTAAACATAAAAACATTGCTATTCATTATTAATTTTTAAAAAAAAGGTCAAAGGTGAACACTTGTTAGTGCACACACCTGTACGGTCACACCGCCCACCTGACTACGATGATTTGTTCGCTGCACCCAGCTGATATAATCGTCTCTTATGTTAACCTTGTCTTTCAGCTCTGGTACATAGAACTTGTGGTATGGGATAATCTGATTATATGATTCATTCACCTGTGCCAACAATATATTTCAGACTTAGCTTCTTATGGTCAACAATTTTCAAACGATTTGCATAAAGATGTTTTAATGGAACACAAAATGCTTTTTTTAGTAAAGTTTATATATTCTCTTTCAATGCAAACAAACTCTTTTAAAATTCCCATGCAATATGAACAGTTAAAACTAAAATATAATGCATGTCAAGTTTAACAAAATTAAATAGCCATAGTTTAATATTCAATATTGATCTGATATTTTTAGATTCAAGAGGTTATCCACATATTACATACTGTTTGTGTGGGGAAGGGGGTGTTCGGATTAAGGATGTTTTACACATGGATTCGAATAGGCTGGGTCTCAACTGAACATGTATTTATGTGAAAGATTATGAAGTTTAAAATAATCCAGCTTCACCTAATATTTTTATATAATCTTTAAAGATTTGGTTAAAGATAAGCTACTGCATTTAAATAACTTGTTTACTTTTTTCACAATCATTGCACCACAAAATTTAAATAGCATCAAGACTTTGGAGAGTGAAAACAAGGCTTACATTTCTGGCATGTTGGTAGGCAAATAATTTTAAAGACAAAAAAAGAAAAACAGATAAAAATTTTGTAAAATCAAATTTAACACAGGGGCATTAATCATAGTAACATCCTGCTGTTACTTAAATTTATATTTTTAAATTTATACATGTCAACAGTCGCTGTGCAGTCAATATGTTTCACTGGGTCAGTCTGACTATAGCAAAAAATTATTTTTTTTAACAGGGAAGGGTAGTAAACTCCCCTTTTCAGATCTTTGCTGGCCTATGAGACAAGTGAGGATGTGTTCACAAGTTCCTATAGCCACAGGGTCAAGAAATTTACTGGTTGCAACATGTGGATGTGTCTTCAAAATAAGACTGTGGTTGTGGGCATAATATATGGATGACCCCTGCCCTCAAGGTTAATTTTAATAAATTACCGCTATAGGTAAAAAAAAATCAGATCTACCTGATTCAGTTTTTGCAACATTTCCATTGAGACATAAAGACCATCTTGTCTTTTACTGACCTGAAAAAGATATATGTAATAACAAAAATAAAGTAGCTAAAAAAAGGAAATCCACTTTGAGTTTTGAAGAGATTACAGCTAAAAACTTGGGGTGTATATTTATTAAGATTTGATTAGCACAATACTACAATTGTAATGGAGTTTTAAAAAATTATATGGAGATCTATATACATTAGGGCTGTTAACGATTAATTTAAAATTAATCGTTAACTTTTGAAAAATTAACGATTAATTAATCGATAATTTCGATTAAAGCCAAAAATTGAAATTTATGGTGTCATGAGTAACATTTATTTAAATACTTGTCGAAAATCAAAATAACACTTGAATGTCTTCTTTATATGACATCTTTTAACCAACGACGCAAACAGACAAGTGTATTGACATTATTTGGTTCAAGTGATGAGCGGGTCTTATTGACAATATTATAACGTAACCTGCCGAGCTGAAAAATCGTTCACATAGCTTTAATTTGTCTCAGCTGAAGTTTCTGATACTGTAGTGGATGTTTGGTTTGCAGGTAAGCGAAGTGTTAGAACCATGGTAGCAATGTTCTCTTTAACAGCGTGGCTGCGCAGATATTTGACCGACGCCACGCAGGAGTTTAGAATCACTTCGCAGCAAATTTTTTAAATATTGCACAAAAAATGGACGTTGTGCAACTTTGCACACAAGTTTTTTTTAAAACTTTTGCACATGGATGAAAGAAGCTTAGACTTAGAGGGAACATTGCATGGTAGGCAAATGATTTCTCTCAAAAGACACGATAACCTTTATCAACATTTTGAACATTCACGTCAGTCAATAGTTTAAAACCAAAGTGTTCGTGTAATTGTTTATATTTATCTGCCAAAATATTTTACTTTTTGACTTCAGTACATTTATAAGTGGTGGGTCGATTAAACGTTTTAAAAAATTTAATCTTTAAAAAATTTTAACGATTAATCGAAAAATTAATCGTTAATTGCCGCAGCCCTAATATTAATACATTCCTACTTACCTCTAATGGATTTTTAGTGTCTGGTAATTGTAATAAATACTCTATGCATGATTTATAAATCTGTAGAAAAGAAATATGACATTTTTTAAAATTAGTAAAAACAGCTTTATTTTTTTGGTTGAAGATCAGATTATGTCAATAGCATAATTGACAATCTGCATTCCTTTTTTTAAAATCATAAAAATTTTACTTTATCTATAAGATACAATTTGTATTTATTTGACTTAGGCTAACATTTACAACAGGGGTTCCAAAGTCCAGTCCGCGGGCCAAATACGGCCCATATTAACATTATAAATGGCCCATGCCCTCATCTTAAATAATTAACAGAGTCACAGATTTTTTTTAAGACGATGACAAATGATGGAAAATATCAATGATGTTTTTTATATTTACCAACTTAGATATTGATTTTTAAAAGCTGATGAAGTTATGTGAAGCTATTATGTTATGTGTATGAAATTTGATGATGACCAATGGCAAAATCGATGATTTAGTATTGTTTTTTTGTTGTTTTTTTTGTTTTTTTTTGCCAAGTTGGAAAAGGAAATGAATGTGGCGTAGATGTACTTAAAATTTACAGACACGTTTTGACTCCCTTGATTTACAACATATAAAAAAACAAGTTTAACTGTTTTGGTTGAGTATATGATTTAATTTCCAATGCAAGAAATATCACAATAAAAAAAATTCAACTACAGACTAAACATAATGCTCATGAGTGAACTCACCACAATTAATCTGTTAAAGAAAGACGGCTGGTTGATAGACCACCATGTATCTAGGATTTTAAAATGTTATTTTTTTTAAAACATTAAGCAAAACATATTACAGAGTGTAATAATTAAATAACACACTGGCCAAGTCAATAGAGTTGGACTGAATGAACAAACACTACTACAAATATAGACATCCACACCCCTAGTAAAGCTGATAAATGAGCCACGGCATGAACCAATTAATATCATTAAAGCTAATAGATTTTGGTCATGATTGAATACTTACTAGGGTAATCTGAAAGGGAAGGGTCAAATATTAACTTTTTTTTTAAAAATACAGGTCAAGGCCACAGAGTAACATCAACATGATGAGGAGGTACTCACCAAAAACAGCTAAAGCTACTTTATTGAGAGAGAGGAAGGACTTAGCAAATGGACAAATGATGGAACTGTACAGCTTGGGCTGGTCAAATAAAAGGCATTCAGGTAGCATAAGGTACAAACGCAGGGCCTCAACATCTGGTGGGGACTGGGGCAGAGATGGTATCAGGTTCTGCTCAATACTTGTGCAGATCTAAACATTAAATAATAGCAACAACAATTTTTGAATATGGAAAATAGATGTCGGAGAAGCTATGACTAAGAAGAATGCACTAGAACAGTGCTTCTCAAACTTTTAAGTATGGCGGACCGGCAGGAATTTTTCCAGCGTTCCTGGGACCGGTGCACTATTTTACCTTTACTGATGTGGTAGCAACGTGTAATATATTGCATTTTATTTGTTTCATTTTATGTGCTTATTGCCAAAAAATTGACATATTCTTTTAGGGTTAGTAGTTAATGGTTGCAAATGGAGGTTTATAATTATATTTTTCTGTCCTTTCTTGACAACTTCTGCGGACCGGCGGTGGATGGCCAACAGACTGGCATTGGTCCCTGGACTACCACTTTGAGAAGCACTGCACTAGAAGGCATCAAACTGTCAGTCACTTTTTAATTTCCTTGTGAAATTAAAAATAGTTTATACACAATTTTCCAAAGGTATTGGATGATACATGATTAAAAACTTGTAAATAAACACTCTGCACTCACTTTTTGCATAATGACAATATTGGAAAGTTGGTTGAGCTCTTTGAAAAATGTTCTCACAACATTCATGTCCACGCCATGTCTTTTGCTTGTAGTTCCATAGTGATCATCATTCCTAGAAGGTAGAATTGAACTTCAGTCTATTCTTTTATTTAGTCTTTGTAACACCACCAAAGACAAGACACACTGACACAGTATAATGTAGTTTTCAGTGAAATTCTAACTAAATTCTTTACTTAGATTATGTTAAAGATCCAAAACATGACATAGCAATATATTATCTTTTTTAAAATAATAATATATTCTTAAGATTGTGGTAAAGTGTGCCTCAATAGGGATCTCTTTAGTAATGAATTCTTAGAAAGTAAAAACTTCAGTGCATGAGAGAAGATTTAGTCGACTTCCGGAAAAGTAAATGTTTGCTTTCCACCTGTGCTTTCGCTTGTTTGTGGTAGTTTTTATTTTGAAGATGTGATTTTGCTATATTTTTCTGTCAAAAAAATAGCACTAAACTACAGGTAAAAATAGTACTAAACTCAAGATGGTCTTTTGGATACGTAAAATAACCATTCAGTAAGCTTATCCTAAAAGATAAAGTCAGTATGACAATAAATACATTTTCCCCAATTTTTTTAAAATTCATAACCAATTGATTGCAATGTACGTGAAATCCTTACAGGACTGAGGCATAAGTTTACAAAAAACCTTATAGGATGTTAAGAGTTAAAAAAAGATTCTGAATTAGAAATATTGTAACATTGGGAGGAGACCATATAATAGTCTAACTATGAATCAACACTGCAAATGAAGACACCTGTCCTTGGTCTGTGTAACAACTGACTTTAATTGCATTTCGCTTTACATTTACAGCCACCCCGAGTTCACCTCACAAAACAAGCACGCAGCCTCCGATCTCAGTCACCTTGTTCCGCTTGCTCAAACAACGTCATCAAAACAAACATGTATAGAATTTATTCATACTTACGGCAACAAAAAAGATCCATTCAAACATGAAGCAAAAGAGAATATTTTTGTCATTTCCCTGAAAAATATCAGTTGTCAAGCAAACATTATGGAATCAATAAGCCATATGAAGCTACTTATTATCAATGTAAGAACAGGTAACAATGACATGATTTTTAGTTAAAATCCTTCTTACTAAATTATTCAGAAAAGTGTTATGACTCCATATATCTTTGATTTTAAAAATTAATAATTCTTATTTAATAAATAATATTTTGTCCATTTTATTTTAGAAAATAATCAATTTAAATTTGATGCTTTCAAGATAAATTAAATTTTCTTAAACTTAAAAAAACAAAAACTTAGTGCAAATACAAAAACAATATAGTATTTATTGATAGACCATTTTCACTTTTATTTTATTTAGATTTAATGTGTTGTGCAATTAAATTTATCTTTTGCTTTTCAAAGACCTTCCAGAGAAAATGCAAACAAGCACTGTGCATGGGTCAGAGTCTACATTTCTGCTAAAATATCAAATGAAAGATCAAAATATCCACAACAAAAATCATTACTTACTCTGTAAGTTCATCGGACGGCACATCATCTTTTTTAAGAGGTCGGAGCACCTCTATCCTTCCCTGAGTGAGTGTCAAAATTTGCCTAGTTGGATCTTCATTTCTAAAATCATCTGATACACAGCTCTGAAAACAATAAGTTAAAAATATTTTATATTCTGAAAATGACAAAAAACATATTTTTTATTTAAAAAATTTTAATTGCATATTTGCTGAATTAAAGCTGTTTTATAGTGAAGATATAAAATCGGTGATACTTTTACATTATTTATAATACTTTTCTAGCTCACATATCTAGAATTAAATAAAAGCAACTGAATGACAAGGCTGGTAAACATTGCATCAAACAAGATAAATTACTAGCAAAGATAATCCTCACTTAATAAGGACAGAAAATGTATTGGAGACAAGAACGATAACACACATCTACATCTTGAGCAATAACAAAACTGTGATCTCCACCAGCGTAGATAGTTCTTATCCTGAGGTCAGGTCCTTGGTTGTCCACTTGCATGGGAGAGCTCTGAGAAGTCCCTGAGGTAAAAGGTCCAGGCACAGACATGGGACTGTTTTTATTATCGGTTTTTGAAAGCCCAAGCTGTCCACTTCCGCCTAGTCCAAATGCGTACAATCGTCCAGTTCTAGGAACATAGGCTAGGGTGTGTCCTCTGTTCAAAAATATTAAAATCTTTAATTTGGGTTTAATATACAAGTAATTATAATAATTTTTTCATTTTTCATTGATGAAGAATATGCATTTAAGTGAACAATTATGTTTTTAAAAATAATAATAAAAATTAACTTAAAATAATAAAATTTGTTACTGGTTTTTCCATGAAACAAAAGAACATTTATGTGAAATAAATAAACTTGAGTTCTACCTTCCGCATGCAATCTGTGACACTTCACTTCCTGACAACTCCATCACCTGTCTTGGTAAGATCTCATTGTTATAACTGCTGTGTCCAAGTTGACCATAAGTGCCAGCTCCAAATGTAAATACTCTACCATCCTGAAATCAATCATTTAGCATCAACTTTACAATTTTATTTTTAAAAGTAAATCAATTAATCAAATAGTTTTTATCCGTGAAAAATACAAAAACAAAAAAACAATGATGCTTTATTTTAAAAGGATTAAAATGATACACACTTTTATTAACTCCACTTTAAATTAATTGAGTAATGCAAATTGAAAAATTTATTTAACAAAATATAATGGTTAAAGTTATTGTAAAAAAAAACAATGCACTAAGCAGAGCACTTTTTAGTGAATAGTAAAGGAGTTGTTTAGGAAATAATATGTTACATTTCTTACTCCCTTTTCTTATTTCATTAAATTTTCATTATTTTTCATTTTTATGTTGACAATTGACATCTGCTACTTGTAAATTTTTGTCTGCAACTTTTATTAAAAATTCTAATAATATGACTTTATTTATTGTCAACCAACAAAATATGAATGAATATTACTTTACCTATTTTAAGGGGTAAATATTCACGGGGTGAGATAGTCACTAAATCAAGTTATTTATAAAACTAATTACATCTAAAAATGTAGATGTAAAGATTAAAATGTAATCATAAATCTGCAAAAGCCTTACTTTTTATGAAAATACCATCACAAAACTATTCATATTTTTAAAAAGAAACAATTTAATTATGAAAAAAGTAATAAATTAATTACCACGGTGAGGCAAGCTGAGTGATTCTCCCCACAACATATATATTTAATTCTTTGACTACGCATTGGCCGACATTGCTTTGGAAAACAGCAATCTAAAATACAGAAGAAATAAAAAATAATACAAACCTAAATGTGACTTTGGTGAAAATATGTTTGTTTTTTGTTTGTTTTTGTATCCATATAAAATGGTGTGTAAAGTAGTTTGAATAAAAATAGATTAAAATTGCATTTTTCAAAAGAAATATATTGTATTGCCTCCCCTTCCATTAAAGAGAATCTTTTTCTATTTTTGTCCATCTAGAACAGTTTTTAATCATACATACTTTCTTACATTTGCTACATTATCTTTATCAATACATTATATTCTCACCTGTAGTGTCATTTAAGCCCAACTGGCCAAAGCTGAAATTATAAATAGAATTGTCTTTCAATAAAGTTTGCTAAGTGACTTTCCATTAAAATAACTAATATCAAAAGGTTATCATTCTGAAACTGAAATAAAATTGGTTAGGGGACTTTCGAATCGACCTAAAATTATACCCAGAAACTTCCAAATAAACTTATTGGAAATATTTACAAAAAAACAACAACAACAAAAAACAACAGAAAAAGCCATTGTAAACAGAAATAACAAATTCAATACAAAATAAAGTTTAGATAACTACTGATATGAGACTTACTTTTATTTACCTACCTGTTTCGGCCCCAACCATAAATAGCTCCAGACTTGGATAAAACAAAACTGTGGTTTCCTCCAGCTGCTATCTGAGCCACAGGTAATCCATTTATAGAGGCCACCCAAGTTGGAATATTTATATTTGTACCAGTATTTAATCCCAACCCCAACTGGCCATAAGAATTTGAGCCCCAAGCACCAACACGGCCCTCTGAAGTTAAAGAAAATAATTTTATGTTCATAATTTTAACATACATTTTGTCGTTAAAATGTCAAAGTCAAAACTGCATGTACATAAGATATTTTTATAAAAAGAATGAAAAGTTTGAAGTGTAATTGGAAGCATGCATAAAACACTAACACACATACATAAAACAGTAACACACATACCATTTGTGAGAACTAAAGTATGATCATTGCCACAGGCAACTTGTAGTACACAGCATACAGCAAGAGACTTTACCAACCTATGACAAATATGTTTAAATTTAAATTGTTTTAGCTCATAAACATTTTGTACAGAAACAAATGTGTCAATCTTTATACACCAAGGATAAGCATAGGGCGCAATAATCTTTATAGAAGGAGCATTTGTAAAAGTAATAGATAAGATAAGATTTTAGAGAGCCATTTCTTATGTTTTTTTTAAGGATTTTAAATTTATCATCCATAAAGCAGCTGACTATAAATACAAGTGATATTTGTAAAAAAAATATATAATCCTTAGAAATGATCTTTGTTACTGATGAGAGCTTTGTTGTCATGATGAACATTGCGTGTATTTTTCTGTATCTAATTAAAGGTCAAATAAATTTTATTTGAATAAAGGAAACAAGATACGACCCGTGGCGTAGCATACGCCGCAGACTTGCTTATCATAGATAGTGCAAAGAACGGGGGGGGGGTGAGAGAATGGACACAAACATTTATTTATTTATTATTATTATTAAACAGCAGCACGAAGTAATGGGGGAAAAAAAGCGAGTAAACGTAAAGACATGTGCACAGTGGTTTTTGTTACCTGCCCCCCACCCTTTACTACTATCCCTTACCTACCATAAACTGTGATTTGCCGACCCTAGGGTTAGTCGTTTTCTCAAAAAATGGGGAAAAGAATAGTCAGAAAAAAAACATTTAATTATTTTTTTTAAATGTTCCCTCTGGGCTTGAACCCAGGAATTTCCACGAGCAAGGCGGATGTGATAACCACTACACTACGAATCATATGTTATTCTGTGAAGGAAAAATGCAAGTGAACGCAAGAAGCATTGTTGCCACCCCCCCGAAACCCACCTTTTCTTTTCTTTCTTTTCATCCTACTACGCTTGCCCACTGTGATCTTTCAAACTCAGCTGGGGTCATTCGTCATGCTCATTTGCACATGCCCGTTTAAGATGTTTATAGATGTTTATACTCACTTAGGCGTACCTCTGGCTTCTTCTGTGACTTCCCCTCTCCCTAATTGACCTTCCCTATTTTTCCCCCAGGTGAGCACTTCATGTGCTTGAGTAAGAACAACACTGTGATGCATGCCGGTAGCTACTTGTATTACATGATGGGGTTGCAGGCCATCCTCAACACGCGCTAGAAAATAAAAATGAAACACAAAAATTTTATACTTTGTGCCAGGGGGGGTTCCTCCCGGGAATGGGATGAAATTGACATCAACTATAAGGAACAGTAGCCCTTATCATTACAAGACATTAAGTGCACAAACTTCTCAAATGGATGTCAAAAGATCTCTTGTGGTTGAGTATTGGTTATGCAACAATTGAACATGCAGATAAGGAGGACAAAGAAACCTTACAGATGGGTTTAAAAACATCTCAATGCATAATGACCTCATATATTGTAACCCCCATAGCCAGAAAGCAGATTCTTATTTAGCTTATCATACAAGAAGTAATAAACAGAAAAAAACTGATCAGCAACATAGCAATAAAAATGTGTCATTCAAAGCACAGAAAATTGCGTAAACGCTCTTAAATAGACTCCTAGTCGATTGGGAAACAGGAGAAATGCCAGGTATCTGAAAAAATGTAGCCATTATCAAACTGCATAGAAAGGAAACAATCAAAGGTGAGGTATAAGCCTTTGACTAAATTTGCCATCTCAATTTCTTTGGTTAGATTAAAAAAACAGGCCAGTTTTATAAATCAACTGAATGAAGGATGAAAAAAAATTATATGAGTTTATAAAAGCATGAGTCTTTAAGCGTAAAAAAAAATATGACAACAGAGAAACTTATGAATAACAACAAATATTTTAAACAATAACTTAAAACTTTTTTTAAATGCAAGTTCCCAAGGGAAAAATTGTGTTTATATATTTGAAATGTCTGTGCTGTCTGTTCGAGCTTGCACAAGCAACTCCTCCTCAACCATATGAGATAGAGGGTTCAAGTTTTTGCAAATATGTTAAGGAGGTCCCAAGGATGTGCACGGCTAAAAAAATCCCCAAATGGTTTACTGGATTTCGTGGAAAATAAAAAAAAACTAAAAAATATCAGTATTTTGTCAATTTCTCAGAAACCATAACAGCTATCGGATTGAAACAAACGCCAAACGATAGCTAATAATATTTAAAACAATGTTGGAGAAGGAATTTTTCAAAAATCTCTTTTCGTTCGACTCTCGTAATTTTAGCAGCAATTTGTAGATAGCAATTGTTTAGTTTACTTTCAGAATTATTGATTTCAAATGACTTTTAATGTAATCTAGAATGATAGTTAATGGGGTTTTCCCTCTTTGTGAATGCTAATGTTAGACTGTTGCGTGAGCGGTGTGCATTATATTGACACAGACTTGACGACTCTAGAATGATTTCCCTTGAATAATTAAATGGGAAATTATATGTTAGAAATTGCTGTTAAATACTCATTCAAGTTTTTATTACTTGTTTAAAGTTAAGAAACAAATAAAATTAAAATTTATTTTTAATATACATGTACTTGGATCAGCTTAAAGATTAATTAAATCACAATAATAATTCAAAAAGTAATTTATTTCAATATACAATATTTTAAAATCGCAATCATCTAAATTATAACACAAATAGACAAACTTACCAAATTTTGCAAGATTGCTGTCTCTTCCACACTGTTTAAAATCATTACAACCGCAGCTATATACAGAGCCATCATTTACACACACCAAAGTATGATTTTCTCCTGTACTTATGTGTCGAATTTCGGTTTTTTCCAATGAAAGAACCTGCTGTGGGCATGTCACTACACTTTGTTCTGAGCCCCCAAGACCAAGAGCTCCTGAATTAGCTTTGCCCCAAGCCAGAATATGAGGCATTATTGTTTGTAGTTACTTTAAATGAAACAGGATTTCACCTCTGCTACACAATATGATTCATATTCACCCACATTTTAAAATATACCTGCTCTAATCTTTGTTGAAATATTTGAAAGATTGCTTTTATATTTTAAAAGAGTTTTTTTTTAGAAGACAGTAGTACAGAATTAGTAAGTAATTAATAATAACTCTACATGGATTCAGCTTTAAACAGTAACTAAAAAAGGAGAAGGCTGACAATCGAATACAAATTATTGTAACAGATCAGCAGGGTTTAACCATTAACCAAGAACATCATTTGGGTAAAGTAGGAGGAATAACCCTCAACACTGATTTTATGCAGAAAAGATTGTTGTAGGAATCAATATATCAGAGAGGATAAAGTAAATGTAAAAAGAAAGAGAAAAAATGTTGAATCTGTTACAATCGATTCTAGAATAAAGAAATAGTAATCTGGCAATTCTTATTTTAATTGCTTGTGCTGTTGCACTTTCAGTGGTAAAAGGTTACAATCTTCACAAAGTGTATTGTACTAATAATGAAAACTGATTTCATTACATAGTGCACTGAGTTATAGATTGAGATCAAGCTCCTCTGAATATACATCATAAAATTTTATCGATTTCAGTAAATGTGATCAGATTCAGTAGGTAGACAAAAGTTTATATCTTTATCAAACATCAACAGTTACGCAGTAATTTACTTACCACAAAAGACATTTGATATTGATCAGTATTTTGGATGCAAGCCAGTAATATGTTAGTAGGGAAGGGGGAAAAGATCAATCTGATTAATGTTTAGACGAAGACATGATAGGTTTCAAATTTTAACAATTTCATATTGAGTTTACCAAGGTTTGAACCTCATGTCAGCAACAAATAAACAGAATCATCCACACAAAAAATACTGAAAATTAGTTGAAATCCATAAAACAATGAGTGAGCTTTTCTTCAACTACAAGAGAAACTGTGAATAAGATATGGACTAGTTAAATATAGCGTAATAAAAATTATTTAATGAAATGCTTCTTGGTTAATGTTTTCTTAATCTATTTTTCAATGAACGTTCATCACAGGGTCATAGAACTCCTTTTCTCTCAATTTTAATTTACGCTGTAGCCTATAAATTTAAGGCTAAGGCTAGATTATTCATATAATTATTCATATGCTATTCTAATGTCTAATTCAGTGGCGTAGCGAGAGGGCGGCAAGGGGGGCAAATGCCCCGGGGGGCACATTTTTAGGGGCATTAGCTTCTGAAATTAATAAAAATTTAAAGTGGAAATTTTATCAAAATAAATTAAATACTTAAATAAGAAATTGATAAATGAAGTTAAGTGGCTATCCTAAAATATGTCTTGTCTTATCTATACAGACGCTCCTTCTTTACATAAGATAACTGTGTCCCCAGACCATGCTGGTCTGTTGGCAAGTGATGCAGCGTTCACAGGCCACGGCTATGAGGGTTCCACACATTACCCAGCCGCCTTTATTTCCCTAACTAGTGTTAGGTACCCATTCGGAGCTGGGTGGACTCAGGGATGCCCTAGGCCCCGAGAACAAATCCTTGCCTTCACATGGATTTCAACCCGTGACCATCGGTACGCCAGCCGAGCGTGCATGCCACTCGACCACCGTGAACATTTCCACTGCAAAAATTTCAAACTCCATATTGGATATAAATTATTCTGCTACATATGATACTGAGCTGAAAAACCAAGAGGTTGTAGTAGCAGTAGTATGAGAATGTGACACTGATCCGCTGGTAACTAAATTGATTCTTCAAATTTGACAGCTAATCCTGTTGTAGAAGCGAAAATTACTGTATCCTATCAATTTCATACATGAGCCAACCAAATGCTTCGGGTGGCAATTTGTTGGGGGTGGCAAATTCCTCATTGTTAATTAGCTTCTAAAAATGAAAAACTTAAAAATAGAGTTCATAACTTTAGATTCATTATAGAGTTTTAAGTTTTGGCATTTGATATGTTCACATATTTTAATAAAGTTCCTTCATTTTTTAAATTAATTTTTTCCTCGGCTCTTCTTTAATATTATTGTTGATGTACTAATACATCTGCTAACAAATAAGAACCTGTGCTTCGAGAACATCATGTGAAAAAGGGTAAAGAACTTTTCACCTCAAATTCAACATGAGCTCACTGCAGTTTTAAAAAATACAGTTCGCCAAAAATAATCTTTCTGGAACAAGAGATCTAAAAATTATTCCATTGCTTTCGATAACTCGCCTTTATTTTGAGGTTATTTTGAAAGCTATATAAAAACTGACAGTGGCAGACGAAGAATTAAACACACATACAGACGGATGAACTTTGTTGTCACCTTTAAATTCTTTTTTTTCTTTCTACTTTTTAAATATTTTTAAAAAATATTGGGAATTATGTTCTATCT
>CALYLW010002566.1:0-41259 GCA_944989445.1 Ampullaceana balthica
GAACATGCTCCCCGCTACCACGTCAGTACAAGTAAATTAGAGCATGGTCCCTGCTACCACGTCAGTACAAGTAAATTAGAGCATGCTCCCCGCTACCACGTCAGTACAAGTAAATTAGAGCATGGTCCCCGCTACCACGTCAGTACAAGTAAATTAGAGCATGGTCCCCTGCTACCACGTCAGTACAAGTAAATTAGAACATGCTCCCCGCTACCACGTCAGTACAAGTAAATTAGAGCATGGTCCCTGCTACCACGTCAGTACAAGTAAATTAGAGCATGCTCCCCGCTACCACGTCAGTACAAGTAAATTAGAGCATGGTCCCCCGCTACCACGTCAGTACAAGTAAATTAGAGCATGGTCGCCGCTACCACGTCAGTACAAGTAAATTAGAGCATGGGTCCCTGCTACCACGTCAGTACAAGTAAATTAGTGCACGGTTCCTGCTACCACGTCAGTACAAGTAAATTAGAGCATGATCCCCGTTACCACGTCAGTACAAATAAATTAGAGCATGATCCCCGCTACCACGTCAGTACATGTAAATTAGAGCATGATCCCCGCTACCATGTCAGTACAAGTAAATAAGAGCATGATCCCCGCTACCACGTCAGTACAAGTAAAGTAGAACATGGTCCCTGCTACCACGTCAGTGCAATTAAATTAGAGCATGGTCCCTGCTACCACGTCAGTACAAGTAAATTAGAGCATGATCCCCGCTACCACGTCAGTACAAGTAAATTAGAACATGGTCCCTGTTACCACGTCAGTACAAGTAAATTACAATATGATCCCTGCTACCACGTCAGTACAAGTAAATTAGAACATGGTCCCTGCTACCACGTCAGTACAAGTAAATTAGAGCATGGTCCCTGCTACCACGTCAGTACAAGTAAATTAGAGCATGGTCCCTGCTACCACGTCAGTACAAGTAAATTAGAACATGGTCCCCTGCTACCACGTCAGTACAAGTAAATTAGAGCACGGTCCCTGCTACCACGTCAGTACAAGTAAATTAGAGCATGGTCCCCTGCTACCACGTCAGTACAAGTAAATTAGAGCATGGTCCCTGCTACCACGTCAGCACAAGTAAATTAGAGCACGGTCCCTGCTACCACGTCAGTACAAGTAAATTAGAACACTGTCCCCGCTACCACGTCAGTACAAGTCAATTAGAACATGGTCCCTGCTACCACGTCAGTACAAGTAAATTAGAACAAGGTCCCCGCTACCACGTCAGTACAAGTAAATTAGAGCACGGTCCCTGCTACCACGTCCAGTACAAGTAAATTAGAGCATGGTCCCTGCTACCACGTCAGTACAAGTAAATTAGAGCATGGTCCCCGTTACCACGTCAGTACAAGTAAATTAGAACATGGTCCCTGCTACCACGTCAGTACAAGTAAATTAGAGCATGGTCCCTGCTACCACGTCAGTACAAGTAAATTAGAGCATGGTCCCTGCTACCACGTCAGTACAAGTAAATTAGAACATGGTCCCTGCTACCACGTCAGTACAAGTAAATTAGAGCACGGTCCCTGCTACCACGTCAGTACAAGTAAATTAGAACATGGTCCCTGCTGCCACGTCAGTACAAGTAAATTAGAGCACGGTCTCTGGAGCAATGGAAACAAATTCCTGCCGTTCCCCATATTAAAAAGTTTGAGAAGCACTGTGATAAAGTGCACTGCGACTGCTCACTAACACATGCATATAGTACTGCAAGCAGGACTGAAAGTCAACAACCAAAAAAATAAATACATGACCCTAGAAAGAGAAGAAATGACAGGTGAAGACATTAAAATTAGGAACCAGACTTTTTGAAAGAGTAAATCAATTCAAATACCTAGGATCACTACTAAATGAAAGGAATGAATTAATAATAGAAATCAAAGAAAGAATATCAGACGGGAATAGAGCATAATTTAGTAGCCAGAAAATCCTCAAAAACAAAAACATTACAATGGAAACAAAGAAAACTCTTTATAAAACGATCATCAGACCAGCTGTAACATATACAAGTGAAACTTGGACCTTAAAAAAAACTGCAGTAAACCTGTTCAATACATGGGATAGGAAAGATATCTGGAAAATATATGGACCGACAAAGGATGAGTTCAAATCGAGAATAAGAACCAACCATGAACTATTCAGTCTATATCAGGATACCACAATAGTTGCAGAAATAATATTTTAAAAAACGTTGAAAAACGAGGTTTTTTACTATAAATCCTTTATGTACGAGACATAACTAAAAGAATGTTCATTATAATACGCAGCGCACGATAATCCAAAAATACAAAATTGTAGGTGTGTCGTAAAACGTGTTAAATATAATGCGCACCGATCAGGAATATGTTTATACAAGTATTGTCAATAAAATACGCACCTTATTGCTCGACAGGAAAGGTTGTTCAATATAATACGCACCGCGACACTCTAGCTAAAAAATGTAACATAATAATACAATAATTTAAATTACAGTACATGCGATCAAGCTGAAATTTTGATACATTGTTTTTATCATCGGCACAAGTCAGTCTGCAAAATTTCAGCTCGCTAGCTTACGAGAAAGTAGGTCAAAAATCTATCAATACTTTTTTCGACAATCAAACAATCAACCAGACACCACGAGTTAATATAAAGGATTTTAATTTTTTTTAAACGTAAAAAAACAAGTTTTTTATAAGAATGTTCATTATAATACGCAGCGAAAGACCATCCAAAAATACAAAATTGCAGTTGTGTCGTAAAACGTGTTTAATATAATGCGCACCGATCAGAATTAAACAATATAATTTGCAATGTCTGTCCGTCACGCTACTAATTTTAGAAAGCAGGGAAACACCAAATTAATGCACCAATGCATCAAAAGGTGTGCACATTAAAGATGCACTGTAAAAAAAAATTATATGAAGTCATTGTTTTCGCTAATATTTTAATTTTGGAAAAGGGATCAATGTAAAAAGAGGATTTGATAATGGTTAATTACAAAATCAAAAAACAAAGAGGGTGCCGTAGGCGCCCTACATCTCTTATTATAAAATAATTTGTGTACATTCCAGAAAGTTTAATATTTCGCATTTATCAAACAAGGAAAAGTTAGTTGGGCTTTTGAAAAAGGTCAGCGCCGTAGGCGCCCCTAAAAAAGTGAATTTTATATAAACTAAAAGATTTCTGCTAAAACTTCCGTAATTTTTGACGGGTGATACGCTAGTATGTTTATAAAAAGTGTTGGTAATAAAATACGCACCTTATTGCGCGACAGGAAAGGTCCGTTCAATATAATACGCACCGCGACAATAGCAAAAAAAATTAACATGATACTCAGAGATAAAATAAAAAAAACAAGTTTTTGACTATAGATCCTTTATGTACGAGAAGTAACTAAAAGAATGTTCATTATAATACCAGCGCAAGACCATCCAAAAATACAAAATTGTAGTTGTGTCGTAAAACATGTTTAATATAATGCGCACCGATCAGGAATATGTTTATAAAAAGTGTGTCAATAAAATACGCACCTTATTGCGCGACAGAAAGGTTGTTCAATATAATACGCACCGCGACACTCTATCTCAAAAAATAACATGATACATAGGAATAAATAAAATAATCTAAAAAATCAATAATTTAATTACAGTACATGCGATCGATCTGAAAATTTTGATACATTGTTTTTATCATCGGTACAAAACTGCCTGCAAAATTTCAGCTCGCTAGCCTACGAGAAAGTGGGTTAAAAATCGATCCAAAGTTTTGGCGACAAGCAAGCAAGGGCAAACAATCAACCAACAGACACCACGAGTTAATATAAAGGATTTAAAAAGGGCAGACTGCGCTGGGCAGGACACCTAGAAAGAATGTCAAATGATAGAGGAGTAAAGAGGGTACACCACCAAAACCCCAGAGGAAAACGGCTCAAGGGAAAATCTAGGGCTTAGATTGATGGATGACGTAGAGAAAGATCTACAACTGTGCATCCAATATTGGAGAGAAAGGCGTTGATAAGGACTGAGTGAAAGGAAGTCGTGAGGCAGGCCCAAGCCCTACATGGGCTTTAGCGCCACAGGGATGGATTGATGTAACTTAGTTGTGTAATTTTGTGCGAAGTCTCAAGTGAAGTGTCTTTAACAACCGAAGTCGGGTGACAATTAATTCCAAGATTTGAACCAGGCAGATTAGAAAGTGAAGTCGTTTTAGACATGTCCATATAACAACAGATAAATCAAAGTGAAACGCATGAAACACGAAAACACCATGTTTTGAACGTGTTTTATCCTGCGCACGCTCCCCCTCCCCCCAAACGATAGCCACCTTGTTTAGAAGGATATAGTGGTGTGTTATTGTCTAGATGGCGGCGGCTTAGCCTCGCATGGTTGCAACCTAAATATTGGCGGATATTCAGGATTGTGTAAGGCTTGGCATATACCCAGATTTTGGGTGGGGTCCATTGCACCTAGTGGCCGACAGGTTTAGGCGAGCGAGTAGCTTCTTGATTCTTTTGGTAGCTGTGATACTAAAAACAAAACGACAGCGGGATATTTGATTGGGCCATGTCTCGCTTCATTGGTTAAAAAAAATAATGAAATGAATAAATAAATAGATGTGAGAATATAAATACACATTAAAAGCCTTGAAGAATCTTTATCTGGGTGTTCGTATCATCAGACAAACAAAACGACATCTTCGTTCAGCGGTATTTAGACTAATTTTATACTTTAAACAGTAGAACTCAAGCTGTTCTTTTCAAAAACATTAAAAGGCCGATTTATGTGTGTTTTTTTTGTAGAACTAGAAACCATTCTTTGGGGTTTCATTAATGGAACGGCCTAAGAACAACTAATACATGTTTTAAGGAATGGAACCGGAAATGGGAAAACCTGGTAATTAAACGCCTCCTACCTTTCACAGGAAGAATAATGTAGACATTAAATATTCACCGCCGGTTTTAAATCTATTTCCAGCCTGTAATCTGCAAACATGTTGGTCTTCATTTCATAGGTCACGTATATTATATAAAATAAATAAATAAACAAAATCTTAACAAAAGCAAATGTCCTCATTCGGACGACTATACCAGAGGATCGAATCTCCAATGTGATATCAAATTTAGAGGATCGAATCTCCGATGTGATATCAATGTTAGAGGATCGAATCTCCAATGTGATATCAATGTTAGAGGATCGAATCTCTGATGTGACATCAATTTTAGAGGATCGAATCTCCGATGAGATATCAATTTTAGAGATCGAAACTCCAATGTGATATCAATTCTAGAGGATCGAATCTCCAATGTGATATCAAATCTAGAGGATCGAATCTCCAATGTGATATCAATTCTAGAGGATCGAATCTCCCTTGTGACATCAATTCTATAGAATCGAATCTCCAATGTGATATCAATTCTAGAGAATCGAATCTCCGATGTGATATCAATTCTAGAGGATCGAATCTCCAATGTTATATCAACTCTAGAGAATCAAAATCCCAATGTAATATCAATTCTAGAGAATAGAATCTCTGATGTGATATCAATTCTAGAGGATCGATTCTCCGATGTGATATCAGTTTTAGAGAATCGAATATCAGATGTGAATCAATTCTAGAGAATCGAATCTCCAATTTGATATCAAACTCTAGAGAATCGAATCTCCGATGTGATATCATTTCTGAGGATCAAATCTCCGAATGTGATATCGTTTTAGAGGGATGAGTTCTGGTGTGACGGCAACGTTAGAGGTGTCACTCACAAGTGTTTTTATTAACTCTTTGAGAGTTGCTTTTTTAGAAAACCCTGTGATAATATCCATAAAGAAAAGTAACTATGCACACCTTGTTCATAAATTCTCGTAAAATTTCAATCTATTAACGCCTCTCGCGTGATTGCGAGGTTAACATATTTTATGGACCGATTGTATTGGGGTTTCTGAATAGGATTTAAAGCGATCCAAAATATTGGCGTTTCCCGAAAACCTAGGCTAGACCGACAAGGAAGTCATGAAAAAGACAGTAAGGGTGCCATCCATAAATGACACAACGCACTTAGTGGTGGGGGAGGGGTTCACACATGTGTGACGATGTGTGACGAGGGAAAGGGGGTGTTTGATAAATATGACGTCACTTCAAAACTCCAAACTTAAATTAAAAGTTTTAACCGAAATATTCGATTTTTTTACAATTTATTTTATGACGTCTGGCATGGCTTCACGCGTGTTACTGCAGTAGAGTGTAACCTTCAATAAATACATACTTAAATGACAAAAAAGGTGGTTTCAAAAATGCTCTTTTTGAAATAGAAAATACAGCTTTTATGTGAGAAGGGGAGGGCAACGCGTTGTGACATCATATTGGAGGGTTTGTAACGTTTTGTGACGACGCGTGACGGTGGGGGCGGGGGGGGGTGAAAAATCTGCCTAAATCGCGTAACGCTCATTTATGGACGTCCCTTAAAGGAATGCAAAAGTTACCACAAGCAACGAATGTTCTGTCACACTTACAAGTTGGATTGTTCATTCGTGCTCACTTGAAAACATTTTAGTGCGTCTGAAGTGAAAACCAGAGGGGTCGTCCATAAAGTACGCCATGCTATTTTTGACTACTTTTATCTCCCCCCTCCCACCTGTCACAAATCTTGGAACTAAAGTACGTCACACTTTCCAGCAATTTTTGTTAAAATTAACAAAATAATTAAAATTTAATATAAAAACACAGTGACGTCACACATGGTCGGACCCCCCTCCCCCTGTCACACTTTCTTACACCCCCTCCCCCCTTCTGGACCATAACGTACTTATGGACGGTCCCAGAGCTACACTAGCACCATAGAAAAATTTTTTAAAAATGTTGCATCTCCATTTAATAATGGACTAAACTATTGATTTTTTACTGAGACAAAAATATAACCGTTTTCATTAAGACTATAGCGCGAGTCACTATATTAAACTGAATTGAATATTATTATTGTTTCATGACTTTAACAAAAAATAGAAATGAATAAATAATCAAATAAAGAGTCGTATTTTTAACAACGCATGCGTGCCAAGCGGTGCTTAAGTAACTCTGCCAGGTGAAAGAATTAAAACGTATTTATCGTATCTTATTTTATATGTTTACAGACGCTCCTTCTATACAGAAGATTATTGCGTCCTACGCTTATCTATGGTTTGTGTTTAGTCCTGCATTTTTATTAGAGATTTAAATGTTGATAAAGTGTTGGTTTTCCTGGATTCTTCAGGCAACCCATTCCACGCCCGAATTCCGGACGGGAAGAAGGAAAACTTGTATGTGTTTGTTCTTGCATACGGAATAAGAAAGGTGTTTTTATCCTTATGTCTATCTGAGGGTTGTATTAAGTTATCTTAGTGTTGTATTTCTAAATTAGAATTAATTGCTTTATGTATGATTACTACTTTGCTCTTGGTTCTTCTATCCTCTAGTGTTTCAAGGTTTAATGATTTAACTAATGGTGTTATTCTTGTCAGTTTCGAATATTCTCCAGTAATGAATCTGGCAGCTCTTTTTTGAATTTGTTCTAGTTTATCAATGTATTTATGAGCTGCCTTATCAACCCCCCCCCCACCCTTTTACAGGGTGTTCAAGACACTGCACTGTTTATCACCATCGTTGTAACACACCACGTTGGGGAAATACAAATTGTCAGCAGGAACTGAAACCTGTGAATGAGGACCCTAATTTAGAATTAGAGTGGAAACACAAAGGCAAATTATGCAATCTGTTAAAACGTAAACTTTTTTTTTAGCCCTCCTGTTAACCACAGTTATTGGAAGTTCAAGGTTTTCCATTTCTTTAGTGGGCTTATTTACCAGGTGATCCATAGAAGAAAAGGGCGGATGTTTGAATTCCCCGTTGTTCTACATTTCAGATGGCTTGACTATAGAGCGTCGTAGTGACAAGGCCTGTGACGTTGGGACCTGCTGACGTCTTGTCCGCGCTAGACATAACCGGGGAGGTGAGGGAGGCAGAGGAGTCCCATGTAAAGACAATGTTGTATGGCACTGCTCAGCAGATGGAGCAGTTGCCCAGTACTAGCCAATGCCTTAAGAGATTAGTCTCAGGCCTACAGAATAAGTGTTTAGTTTAGTGACAAGGCTAGGTGTGTCGAGGATAGGCGTATACAAGCCTAGGGTTACGCCTAAGTAGCTGTAGTGTAGTCAGTCACGCATTGTTGGCTTGTGGGATTGAGTTGATGGGACGGGGGTGGGGGTGTTTCTAATCCCCCCTCCCCCTACCGGCTTTTCTCATCTCAAACCAAACTAGTACTGGGCGCTTTGATAAAATATTTTTTATAAAAATAGGTCGTTTTCATTCTAATCCGACTGTTTAAACATGCTATTGGATGGTCTAGGTCTAGAAACTAGAAGACAACACTCAGACACACAACACACTCAGACACACAACACACTCAGACACACAACACACTCAGACACATAGAGACACACACACACACTTTCAGAGGCATTTGGGTCAACTCGGGTACTGGTCGGGTAAAAGGTATCGTTTCAAAAGATGAATCCATCTCTAATTATAAGAATTCCCGAAATGCGATTTCGACTACAATTTAATAATTGATGTTGAAGATTTTTTTTCTGGTCAAGAATCGATCCATCTAAAACCTTAAATTATGAAAAACGATTATTGTATTCGAGTATTATTATCTCCAATTTATTATTTTTTCAGAAATTAGATAAAATAATAGTATAATATTTAACTACTGGGAATATCATAAGATTAACATAATCAATGAACTGTCCCCAATTCTTGTAGTTCTCGTTCAAGCCTCTTTAAACCATGGGTAAAGTGTCCCCAGGATTGGAAATTAGCTAACGTAAACTCCACTCTTTAAGAAAGGAGATAAATCAGACCCTGGTAAAGACAGGCCTGTATCACTTACTAGTATCACCTGTAAATTACTAGAACACATAATATATTAGAATAGTTAACCACCTTGACAAATATCATTCCCTATGCCCAATTCAACACGGATTTAGACAAAACAGATCATGTGAAACACAATTAATAGGTTTAATAGATGAACTATCAAAAGGCTTAGACAATAATGATCAAATAGACACAATATTACTAGACTTCTCAAAAGCATTTAACAAAGTTCACCACCTTAGTTTACTTAAAAAAGTTAACTACTTTGGAATCTCAGGTTCCTTACATCACTGGATCCAAGACTTCCTTTCGGGCAGGGAGCAAACTGTAATAATTAATGGATCTAAATCTGCACCAATAAAGGTTAATTCAGGAGTTCTACAAGGAACTGTGCTAGGTCCCCTTACTCTTTTTAATTTATATAAATGATTTACCCAACAACATCTCAACAGGAACAAAAGTTAGGTTATTTGCTGATGATTGTATAATCTATAGAACAATTAAATCAGAACAAGATAGCAAAATTTTACAAAAAGACTTAGATGAATTGATAAAATGGGAAACTAAATGGAGTATGAGTTTTCCACCCAGAAAAGTGTCAACTGTTAAGAGTAACAAAGAAAAAGAAACAAATAAAATTCAAAATATTTAATTCATGGAAAAGGAACTGACCCAAACTAAAGATGCAAAATACTTAGGAGTCTTAATAAATGAGAAACTATCATGGAATCCCCATGTCAATGAAGTTATTAAAAAATCAAACAAAACCTTATGCTTTATAAAAAGAAACCTTTAACAAATGTAATAAAGATATAAAACTAAAATGCTACCTCACTTTGGTGAGACCTGTACTAGAATATGCATCTTCTGTATGGGACCCATCCACCAAAGAAAACATTGATAAACTAGAACAAATCAAAAAAGAGCTGCCAGATTCATTACTGGAGAATATTCGAAAACTGACAAGAATAACACCATTAGTTAAATCATTAAACCTTGAAACACTAGAGGATAGAAGAACCAAGAGCAAAGTAGTAATCATACATAAAGCAATTAACTCTAATTTAGAAATACAACACAAAGATAACTTAATACAACCCTCAGATAGACATAAGGATAAAAACACCTTTCTTATTCCGTATGCAAGAACAAACTCATACAAATTTTCGTTCTTCCCGTCCGGAATTCGGGCGTGGAATGGGTTGCCTGAAGAAACCAGGAAAGCCAACACTTTATCAACATTTAAAACTCTAATAAGAAATGCAGGACTAAACACAAACCATAGATAAGCGTAGGACGCAATAATCTTCTGTATAGAAGGAGCGTCTGTAAACAGATAAGATAAAGTAAAAACAAAATAATGAGAACCAAGTACATTGTAAACGAAATACAAGTTATATTTATATATTTATTGAATGGAACTCACCTTCGTATCTTCATCGGAAATTTTGACATCACCTGTGCAAATGATCAATATGGAACTAAAGATTAGTTCTATAAATACCGCTGGTCCACGTGCTAGGAATATGAACAACACAGAGTTTGAGGAATATATTGGACTTTGGCTCTAGTCAACCTCTACGTTTAACAGTAATAAATGGGCATATGTAATAACTGAAACACCCTAATACAGCCATTCTCCCCCACAAAACAGTATTATAATATGTGCAAAAGTACACTGACGCTGCTCAGTAACATATGCATAAATGTGGGTGAGGAATATGAGCTGTATATTTTCTACAAGTGTAGAATCCATTAACGTAGTCAGCTAAGTTACATCCAATGGCAATAGTCACTTTACTTAGAAAAAAACCTTTGAACGGAGCAACTGAAGTTGGTAACATCATATGATAGCAGTAAAATTACTTAATAACAACTATTTAACGCAGTAACTTAAGTTAGATTATAGGAACATTCAATTGCAGCAAAATAAATTTACTTAAAAACAACGATTTAACACAGTAACTTAATTAGATAATAGAAACAGAAGCAGGCAATTATAGCAATATATAAACTTAATAACAACAACCCACTGAACGCAGTAACCTAACCTGGAAAAGTAAATGCTATAGTCTCAACAACAAAGACTACTGACCTGAATTGAAGTCAATACCCATCTTGACCAGAAGAACGCTCACACAGACCATCACGAAAATGACCAGTTTTCTCATCACCGGCGACGATGCCATCTGTTAAACCAGACGTTGTCGCCAAGTCCAAGCCTCTGTGTCTGTGTGCATGTGTCCCAGCCTCTGTTGTGAAAGTCCAAGGGATGATGCTAAACGTAAATTAAAAGAAGTGTAAGAAATCAGTCAGCGCTGTAGCTTATCTGTATGGGGAACCCCAAGCTCGTCGTCACTCGGTGGCCATTTTAGAAATGGGCGTGGCGAATAAAATCCTGGAGACAAAAGGGTCGAATTTAAGTAAACGGGGCCCACTTTTCAAGTTCCGCGTGGACGAAATCTTATTAATCTAGGATTGCTGTGACGGAATCATTGAACAACCGTATAGTGGCTTTTTATAAAAAGTTAAGTTTAAATGCTTCACTGGCATTTCTTGTCCATATTTTTTTTTAGGTTTCTTTGCTCGTTGATTACGAAGTCAAGTTCACATAACAAAAAAAAATAATAATAATAATAATAAAAAATAGTAATAAAAAAATTAATAAAAGTGTTGAATATAACTTAAACACGAGCTTGTCGTTTTACGGAGGTCGAGTAACATGCGCGCTTGGCTGGCGAACCGAGGGTCACGGGTTCGAATCAGGGATTTTTTCCCGAGGTCAAGGGTGTCCTTGAGTCCACCCAGCTCCAAATGGATACGTCATAATAGTAAGAAAGTTAGGGAAACAAAGGTGACTGGGGAATAGCGTGGAACCCTCTTAGCCGCGGTCAGTGAACGCTACGTCACTTGTCAACAGACCGACATAAGACAAGACAAAAATCATTTCATTTAAAATGGAGCGGCGGAAGATAGAGTTACTTTTTTCAGACCCTCTCACTGAAAAAAAATCCATTTAGACAAAGGCGTCGCGACGCCTTACGCCAAAAAGTAAAATGTATGTATGTTCCTAATGGCATAGTCGGTGGAGGTCTAACGCACTGCATAACCCAAGTGACGCCTGCATTTAGGCTCAAATTCTAATTCTAGATCTAAATAATATTTGCCTTCACTCCAACCCACTGTCTTCACGCGACATTGCAAATAGGCGTACGTTCATTGTATTCAATACCAGTGACGGGTTTTTTTTTCTGAAGTCTGCGCGATTCTTAAAATCATCGGGTTCAATAATTGACAACTTAATAAGAAAAACCCGTAAAAAACCAAGTTTTTGACTATAAATCCTTTATGTACGAGAAGTAACTAAAAGAATGTTCATTATAATACGCAGCGCCAGACCATCCAGAAATACAAAATTGCAGTTGTGTCGTAAAACATGTTTAATATAATGCGCACCGATCAGGAATATGTTTATAAAAAGAGCTGTCAATAAAATACGCACCTTATTGCGCGACAGAAAGGTTGTTCAATATAATACGCACCGCGACGCTCTATCTCAAAAAATAGCATGATACATAGGAATAAATAAAATAATCTAAAAAATCAATAATATAATTACGGTACATGCGATCAATCAGAAATTTTGATACATTGTTTTTATCATTGGTACGAAACTGCCTGCAAAAATTCAGCTCGCTATCTTACCAGCAAGTGGGTTAAAAATCGATCAAAAGTTTTGGCGAATAGTCGGTCGGTCGGTCGGTCGGTCGGTCGGTCGGCCGCAGACACCACGAGTTAATATAAAGGATTTAAATAAGAAAAACCCGTAAAAAACCAAGTTTTTGACTATAAATCCTTTATGTACGAGAAGTAACTAAAAGAATGTTCATTATAATACGCAGCGCCAGACCATCCAGAAATACAAAATTGCAGTTGTGTCGTAAAACATGTTTAATATAATGCGCACCGATCAGGAATATGTTTATAAAAAGAGCTGTCAATAAAATACGCACCTTATTGCGCGACAGAAAGGTTGTTCAATATAATACGCACCGCGACGCTCTATCTCAAAAAATAGCATGATACATAGGAATAAATAAAATAATCTAAAAAATCAATAATTTAATTACGGTACATGCGATCGATCAGAAATTTTGATACATTGTTTTTATCATTGGTACGAAACTGCCTGCAAAATTTCAGCTCGCTATCTTGCGAGCAAGTGGGTTAAAAATCGATCAAAAGTTTTGGCGACAACGTCGGTCGGTCGGTCGGTCGGTCGGTCGGTCGGTCGGTCGGCCGCAGACACCACGAGTTAATATAAAGGATTTAAAAACACACACAATTAAACAAACTATAATCGTACTAGACACGCCGCGGCGTAGCATACGCCACAGACTTGCTGATGGAGAGTGCAAAGAAAGTGGAGAAATAACGGACACAAACTACAGCACGAAGAAATCAAAACAACGCGAGTGAACGTCGGTTTGGGGGGAGGGGACTGCCAACTCATTGTTGGTTTCGAGACGTTTGAAGGCGAAATTCGGTACACCCCTAACTTCTATGAAGTCAGCTATAAAATGATAATCGGGGTTTTAAAAAAAAACAACAAGCAATTAACAACCCTAAACATGATCAAACCTCGCTAGGGTCGGTGAATCACAGTTTATGTTTAAGGGATGGTAGTATTAAATTGGAGGCGGGTAACAACAACCTCAGTGTGCATGTAATCGATAATCGGTTTTCAAAAAAAACACCCACAAAACAACAAAACTCAATTAAAAAAACCTAAATATGACTAACCCTTGCTAGGGTCGGCCAATCACAGTTTATGTTTAAGGGATGGAAGTATTAAATGGGAGGCGGGTAACAACAACCTCAATGTGCGTGTCTCCATGTTTACTCGCTATTTTTTACTTACTTTGTGCTGCTTTTTGTGTATTTACTCTCACTCCCCCCCCCCATCCGTTCTTTGCACTGTCTATTATGAGCAAGTCTGCGGCGTATGCTACGCCACGGGTCTCTCCAGAGTCCCTTCTTTTCATTCACTCACATTCGTTTGCCAAAACCCATCCCATTTTGACAATTGTGTCTTCCAGGAAGTCTTCACCAGTAACTAAATCATTAGCGGCGTACGCTACGCCGCGGGTTCAGCTAGTGTTGGCAATGCAGGGGTAAGAGAACGGGCACAAACAGACATTTAAAAAAACAAAACAAAACAACAACAACGTTTTCGCCAGGACCATCGATGTATGAGTTGGACGTGATAACCTGTACACTACGAATCTCACATTTACTGTGAAGGCACAATGCAAGTGAACGCAAGTGCATTGTTGCCACCCACTCTCATCCCCCCCTCTTTTTTTACATTTCATCCCACCACGCTTGGCAACAGTGTTTAGTTGACCCGAGCGAGGGTCATTCGTCATGCTCGGTTGCACATTCTTGCATCTTACTTGCCTCTCATGGTCCCATGAAGAGAATTATATATAGACGTCATGCTCGGTTGCACATACTTGCAGCCTACTTGCCTCTCATGGTCCCATGAAGAGAATTATATATATATAGATAGGAAGATTGACTGACTCTGGTTGGGGGCGGGAATGATAAATTCACATATGATTTATGTTGACTTTCATCCCTGATGTATTTTTTGTTCCACATGAGCTGTGGCGTGGAACCACCCGTGTTCCTCCCAAGCGCGGAGGGGGGGAGGGATGGGGGTGCACCTTCTCAAGCTCATCAGAAACGTTATGGTTTATGCCTCACCACCTCCTACCGCTCGGTCCTGACCAACGACATTCTCCTCCAGCATTGTCTTATCTGTTTACAGACGCTCCTTCTATACAGAAGATTATTGCATTGGCGGCATTGGATGCGCAGTTGTTGTAGATCTTTCTCTACATCATCTATCTGTATAAGCTTAGGTCTTCCCTTGAGCAGTTTTCCTATGGGGTTTTGTTCGTTGCACCCTCTTCGGTCCTCTGTCATTTGACATTCTTTCTGAGTGCCCTGCCCAGCGCAGTGTGTCACCTTTTTTTTTATTTCTGCTACTATCCTGATACAGACTGCACAGTTCATGGTTGGTTTTTATTCTCCATAAGTATTCAACCTTTGGTCATCCATATATTTTCCTGTGAACTTTCCTCTTCCAAGTATTTAACAAGTTTTTCTGCAGCTTTTGTTAAGGTCCAAGTTTTACGTGCATTTGTTACAGAGCGATATCGTTTGGGTTATCTTAGTTGCGTCCACAATTACTTTAGAACCGTCGATGTAGCCGGCGTATGGGAGTAGTGAATGTTGCCATGAAGTAGCAGCCTGGGAAAATCGATTTACGGTGGCATTACTTAAAGTCGTAGAGTAATTGAAAAAAAAAGAGCAACTGTTAAAATAACTTTTAACAATCAAAAGTATAATCGTTGTCGGTGGAAAATCGTTGTATGGTTGAAATGATGTGATAGCAGGGCTTGCTGTTCGGATTGTTTGGTAGTATGGAAAGTTTCATTATTTGGGGAAAATATGATGGAAGAATTCACAGTTTGAGTAGAATGGTGTCATTGTTTGGTTGGGTTGCTTTGATTGGGCTACTCATTGTTTGAAATCGTATAAGGGGCCGTCCATGAATGACGTCAGGAACCTGAACGAAAAAAAATAGGGGGGGGGTGGAGAGAGAATGGGTCACAAATGTGTGACGATGGGGAGGGAGGGTGGTTAAGAAATGTGACGTCATATAAAAAATGCGCAACTTTAAATGAAAGCACCACGTAAATATTTGATTTCTTTAAATTGATTACTCGATGGCTTTACTTGTGTTACGATATTAGAGTGCAGCCTTACACTATATACATACTTAAATGACAAAAAAAAATATTTGAAACATGCTCATTTTAAAATAGAAAATACGGCTTCTATGGGAAAGGGGGGGGGGCAAAGCTTTGTGACGTGATGACCACGTGTGACTAAGGGGAAGGGGTGTTGAAAAATCGGCCAAAATCACGTGACACCATATATGGACGGCCCCTATTGGGAGCATTCTTGTTTGGGGTGGTATTATGGGAGCATTCGTTGTTTAGGTCTGTAGGACGGGATGATTCGTTGTTTGGTCGGCATGTTTTCATCAGTGGTTGTGAAATCAGCCCTACATTAGCGTTTACGACAATCATCCTGCAGTTATGCATTGGGGTTTTGTTGACAGCAAGAAATGATTTTTAGACAGAGACGTGGTGAGAAAGACGACGACGAGATCATACGGTGATATACTGTTGTTTGTACTGGCCTACATAAATTTTTTTAATGATACTAGGCGAAGTGTGGTAAGCACACCACCTGACGCTTTTTAACCACGTTTTTATTAACTCGCTTTCGTTCCTGTGGCATTGTTTGTTGGTTTGTCTGTCCAAATTTTTTCAAATCTGCCAACGTAAAATTTAACCACTTCTGATGGTCCTAGAGATCTCAAAGTTTTACCACATATAGATCTTGGATGACAATGCATTGTATTAAAATTTCAGATCGATCGAATGTACCGTTATTAAATTATTGAACTTTTTAGTTTATCTATATTTTTTTAATATAAGCATCACTACCCGCATGCCGTAGTTTAATTGGACGTGGCGACTTCACGCCGTGACCTCATCGCTTTGTTATTAAACTTTGTGCGGGCGCTGATGAGGTGTTTGGTAAAATAAATAGAGGTTAAAAAATATTTTTAAAAACCACGTTTTTATTAGTGGACTAAAAATAATAAAATAAATAATAAGGTAAAAAAATGGTTTTTAAACACCACGTTTTTATAAGTGGACTAAAAAGAAGAAAATAATTTAAAACTTATTGGTTGAAGTACTTAGATTTAATATGACTAAAAACGTGGGGCGGTCGCTTATGAGGTTTAACGTATGCGGTTCACTCATTCTCTCACTTAATGATCTCTCTTTTGCCTTCTAAATTAGAAATCTTTAATTTTTTTTTACCAAACGCCCGCACCACGTTTTTAGTCATATTAAATCGATGTACTAAGTTACTGTGTTAAATCGTTGTTTTTAAGTACATTTATTTTGCTGTAATTGGATGTTCCTATAATCTAACTTAAGTTACTGCGTTAAATAGTTGTTATTAAGTAATTTTACTGCTATCATATGATGTTACCAACTTCAGTTGCTCCGTTCAAAGGTTTTTTTCTAAGTAAAGTGACTATTGTAATTGGATGTTACTTAGCTGACTGCGTTAATGGATTCTACACTTGTGGAAAATATACAGCTCATATTCCTCACCCACATTTATGCATATGTTACTGAGCAGCGGCAGTGTACTTTTGCACATATTATAATACTGTTTTGTGGGGGAGAATGGCTGTATTAGGGTGTTTCAGTTATTACATATGCCCATTTATTACTGTTTAACGTAGAGGTTAAATAGAGCCAAAGTCCAATATATTCCTCAACCTCTGTGTTGTTCATATTCTTAGCTCGTGGACTAGCAGTATTTATAGAACTAATCATTAGTTCCATATTGATCATTTGCACAGGTAATGTCAAATTTCCCAATGAAGAGACGAAGGTGAGTTCCATTCAATAAATATATAAATATAACTTGTATTACGTTTACAATGTACTTGGTTCTCATTATTTTGTTTTTACTTTATCTTATCTGTTTCAGACGCTCCATCTATACAGAAGATTATTGCGTCCTACGCTTATCTATGGTTTGTGTTTTATAGTCCTGCATTCTTATTAGAGTTTTAAATGTTGATAAAGTGTTGGCTTTCCTGGTTTCTTCAGGCAACCCATTCCACGCCCGAATTCATGACGGGAAGAACGAAAATTTGTATGAGTTTGTTCTTGCATACGGAATAAGAAAGGAGTTTTTATCCTTATGTCTATCTGAGGGTTGTATTAAGTTATCTTTGTGTTGTATTTCCAAATTAGAGTTAATTGCTTTATGTATGATTACTATTTTACTCTTGGTTCTTCTATCCTCTAGTGTTTCAAGGTTTAATTATTTAACTAATGGTGTTATTCTAGTCAGTTTTGAATATTCTCCAGTAATGAATCGGGCAGCTCTTTTTTGGATTTGTTCTAGTTTATCAATGTTTTCTTTGGTGGATGGGTCCCATACAGAAGATGCATATTCTAGTACAGGTCTCACCAAAGTGAGATAGCATTTTAGTTTTATATCTTTATTACATTTGTAAAGGTTTCTTTTTTATAAAGCATAAGGTTTGGTTTGATTTTTTAATAACTTCATTGTCATGGGGATTCCACTATAATTTCTCATTTATTATGACTCCTAAGCATTTTGCATCTTTAGTTTGGGTTTGTTCCTTTCCATGTATGAAATAATTTGAATTTATTTGTTTCTTTTTCTTTGTTACTCTTAACAGTTGACACTTTTCTGGGTTTGAAACTCATACTCCAGTTAGTTTCCCATTTTATCAATTCATCCAGGTCTTTTTGTAAATTTTGAAATCTTGTTCTGATTTAATTGTTCTATAGATTATACAATCATCAGCAAATAACCAACCTTTTGTTCCTGTTGAGATGTTGTTGGGTAAATCATTTATATATATTAAAAAGAGTAAGGGGCCTAGCACAATTCCTTGTGGAACTCCTGAATTGACCTTAATTGATGCAGATTTAGATCCATTAATTAGTACAGTTTGCTCCCTGCCCAAAAGGAAGTCTTGGATCCATTGAAGTAAGGAACCAGAGATTCCAAAGTAGTTAAGTCTTTTAAGTAAACTAAGGTGGTAAACTTTGTCAAATGCTTTTGAGAAGTCTATAATATTGTATCTATTTGATCATTTTTATCTAAGCCTTTTGATAGTTCATCTATTAAACCTATTAATTGTGTTTCACATGATCTGTTTTTTCTAAAGCTGTGTTGATGTGGGCATAGGGCATTATATTTGTCAAGGTGGTTAACTATTCTACTATATATTATGTGTTCTAGTAATTTACAGGTGATACTAGTAAGTGATACAGGCCTGATTTATCCCCTATCTTAAAGAGTGGAGTTACGTTACATAATTTCCAATCCTGGGGGCACTTTACCCTGGTTTAAAGAGGCTTGAAAGAGAACTACAAGGATTGGGTACAGTTCATTGCTTATGTTAATCTTATGATATTCCCAGTAGTTAAATATTATACTACTTTTTTAAATCTAATTTCTGAAAAAATAATAAATTGGAGATAATAATACTCGAATACAATAATCGTTTTCATAATTTAAGGTTTTAGATTGATCGATTCTTGACCACACAAAAAATTAAAAAATCTTCAACATCAATTATTAAATTGTCGTCGAAATCGCATTTCGGGAATTCTTATAATTAGAGATGGATTCATCTTTTGAAACGATACCTTTTACCCGACCAGTACCCGACTTGACCCAAATGTCTCTGAAAGGTTGTGTGTATGTCTCTATGTGTCTGAGTGTGTTGTGTGTCTGAGTGTTGTCTTCTAGTTTCTAGACCTAGACAATCCAATAATGTGTTTAAACAGTCGGATTAGAATGAAAACTACCTATTTTTTAAATAATATTGTATCAAACGCCCAGTACTAGTTTGGTTTGAGATGACAAAAGTCGGTAGGGGGAGGGGGGATTAGAAACATTGTTAAGTACCTTAATAATGGTTTGAGAATCTCATTCAGTTTAGAACCATTGGGGGATAGGGGTTCAGACGCTGACCTTGAGTGGACAAAGATTTTGGAATAATCTGATGGGTCATGGGAAATTTATTAGGACGCTACAACTACTTAAGTCACATGTGATCACGTGTCAGGTGCCTGATGACGCCTGAATGTATGCATGCGAGCACGTGCAAAGGAATTGGTACATGAGGGCTGACCAATCAAATTAAGAGTTGCACGCTGACCCATGCCACCCAGTTGAATAGCCAATAGTAACGGTTAGTAATTTAGGACAGCGGGTCACCACCCACGCGGTGAGCAGCCCAATATATACCCCAGCAAAACTCTAAGGCGTCCTCTCTCTCTCAGAAGATCAAAGTCACAGACCACCATACGATTGAGTTCTGAGGTGTGACTGTTTGATTAGAGGAGCCTAGCTGAGAAGTTTGTTCCCAACTAGTATAGTAGGTCATAGCGGAGAATAGCGGTTAGGCAAGCTAACCTAGAGCTGAGTACCAGACGTGCTAGGCAAAAGTGGGAAGACGACCCTGAGCCGGACGAGAAGATACTGTTAGTAACATTGGAGCCAGCTGTCAGTCATTGAGTAACTGAGGGGCGTGGTGTTGATCGGCCTATCAGACGATGTGTAGGGTTAAGCATCGCTGACCAGTGAGGCGGAACACTGACTGATCCCGTTACCTGAGACAGTGTGTGAGGTCGGCAGATATATAGCGGAGCTGAGCCGAATCAAGGGATGTAGTATCCAATTGTGAACATACCTTTATTTTAGATATTTTGTACCTGAATTATTATTGTGTACATTTTACATATTTTATACCCCATTCATTTTGTATATATATATATTTATGTAAATAAATATTTCTCTCTGTTGTACACAGAGGTGTTAAGTGTCATTTATATGTGTGTAAGTATTGCAGTTCAAGATAGGTATTAATACTCAACATTGGGGGCTAGAGCCATTAATGAATATTACTCCTAGACAATAGAGCAAAATACTTAACAAACATCATCCCCCCCCCATCCATCAACTCCATCCCACAAGCCAACAATGCGTGACTGACTACACTACAGCTACTTAGGCGTAACCCCTAGGCTTGTATAGGCCTATCCTCGACACACCTAGGCCTTGTCACTACGGCGCTCTATAGTCAAGCCATCTGAAATGTAGAACAACGGGGAATTCAAACATCCGCCCTTTTCTTCTATGGATCACCGGGTAAATAATCCCACTAAAGAAATGGAAAACCTTGAACTTCCAATAACTGTGGTTAACAGGAGGGCTAAAAAAAAAGGTTACGTTTTTAACAGATTGCATAATTTGTCTTTGTGTTCCACTCTTATACTAAATTAGGGTCCTCATTCACAGGTTTCAGTTCCTGCTGACAATTTGTATTTCCCCAACGTGGTGTGTTACAACGATGGTGATAAACAGTGCAGTGTCTTGAACACCCTGTAAAAGGGTGGGGGGGTTTGATATGGGAGCTCATAAAAAACGTTTTAAGGGAGGTGTTATACGGAGATATCTCCGAATAACGCCCTGCGTTATACGGAGATATCTCCGAACAACGCCCGGCGTTATACGGAGATTTCTTTTTTTTAAAAACAAACAAAATTTCCGTATTAATTTAGTATATATGTACCTATCATAGCTTAAAATTTATTTCAAAAAGATTTATGATTTTAAAATTAATTTGGTAAAAGTAAAAGTGAAATCGTATTTTTGGTTGTTATATTTGTTTTTTTTTCTATTTTAATTTTTTTTAAATAGACAACTAAACCTAACCCAGACCCTAAAACTGAAATTACAACCTTAAAAAAAAAGACTCATTCGAAACTCGAACCTCCACCATAAGTGTAAAGAGTTCTAGAATTTAATGCCCTAACCCTGAGACCACAGTAGCTCATGAATGGTATGAATTTTTAAAAATCTTATATCAAATCGGCAAGTAGTCACATGACCAGCCAAAAACATTTGCGTTTGACGCAAAGAATCATGGGAAATATCTGTCTATAATGCCCAGCGTTATACGGAGATATCTCCGAATAATCACTTCGACGTTTTAATTCTTTTATCTGGCAGAGTTACTTTACAGGAGGCACCCTGATCACCAAGGTAGGCGTTCACAGCAGACGGGTGAGTTAAGAAAATTCAGATTTCAATCGTAACAAATCATAAAAATCCATCCTTAAATTAAACTGTAATACATCGGTCGTTATCCGATATCCTTTTAAATTGTTATTATCTTAAAACTCTTAGCTAATTTTTTAATTAAATCTAAAACAAAACAATAACAACAATGGCCACCACCACCCTGAACCTTAAGGTCCAGACTTGGACTCTAAACAAACCTGGGAACAATTCTTATTGAATGTTCTGGTCCCAATGCCTTCAGTGTACCCTATAGAGGTAATAATGGAAGAGCTCAATTCCAACTTTGGGTTCAATTTGGGAACACGTGGAAGCCCTTTACAACCTGGAGATGCCAAACCGCTGGTATCTCACCCTCAAGGAGGAGGCGAAGGCGGAGCACCACGCTCGTTTACACTATGACAACATTGGGAATTTAGACACCCAAGGCTTTGTGGCTGTCCTTATCCACGAGGACAAGGTAGACACCAAAGTCCTGTTACACTGGGTTCCCACCATGCTTGTTGAGGAAGGGGTGATGGAGATCACCCAGCAATTTGCGGCGCCCAACTCACGCATTAGGATGTCAAGGCACCCATACAATGCCTCCAAATGGGCATTAGACATCATCCCCTGCGAGGGAGATCCCCCACTATATCCTGGTGAACGCGGGGATCTTTAAGAACCATAAAATATGGGTGCAGTATCCAGGCAGGAGGGTTGCAATGTTTCCATTGCCAAAGCCTGGAGCACTGGTCAAACCAGTGTGAGCAGAAAAAAGCTCCCGCCACACGCACAACTGCTGCATCTGCTCCTGCCAAAAGCTACGCCATGGCAACATCGGGAAAAAGGACACCCCCCTCCACCGATGGAAAATCCCATGAAACCCAAACCAGTGGAAAAGGAAACGAAATTACAGGCGAAGAAAAAAGAAGACATGAAAGAGAAGAAGGTGGAGAAAAAGGGACTAGTGAAGAAGGTCATCGAGACGAGGACGGGATCCCAGGAAAATCCAGTCGAGGAAGGGTTTTGCTTGGTCACAAGGAGAAGCCGGTCGACTTCCCCCAGCTAAACACTCTTACAAACGACAGAACAGCCAGGTCATAGAGCAAGCTAAGAGCAAAAATTTGAAAAGCGACCTCAACATAAGCTTCACCAAGCAAGTCTAGAACCTAACCTAATATACACACCACACCCCACCCACTATCATGGCAGACACTACACTAGTCATAATCTCCCTTAACATTAGGGGATGCAGAAAGAAGGGAGACAGCATCATTAAGTTAATTAAAGATCACACACACCTGATTTTATATTTTTACAAGAAAAAAACATTAAAACAGAACATGACGCCAACACATACACAACAAGTTAGGTTTTAAACACGCACACTATAGCTATAGTATTATTACTATGGGGCCGTCCATAAATACCGTCACGCGATTTTTGCCGATTTTTGACCCCCTCCCCCAACCTCGTCACGCGTCGTCACAAAAACTTAGACCCCCCCCTCTAAAAATACGTCACAAATCTTTGACATAAATAAAATAAAAAAAAACCGAAAAAACCCCCAATTTATTCTCTATTTGAAAATAAGTATGTTTCAAATCACGTTTTATGGTCATTTAAGTATTTATTATTTATTTAGTGGAGATCTACATTGAAATATCGTAACCCACTTGCAGCATTTTTTAAAAACGTTTAACCGGCCTTCAGAAAACGAACTGTGTTAACATCCTTAGATTATATTTTATTTTAATGCATACAAATTAAACATTGACTATTAATAATCACGGTTAACGTCTTTGTTTAGAAAAAAAATTAACGGTATTAAAAATAACATTTTTAAAATCTATTTATAAAAAATCCCTCAATTGACTGACGGCGAAAGAGGTCGGCGAACAGAGGTAAATAACCTTATCTGGGGTCAAAAAGGGAATTCTTGGGGGTAATGCTGACTCATTTGGGACATATAACATCCACTTCAATTCACTAGATTTATACAAATACGTCATGTATACGTGTACGCTTGGAACATATGCCCATTATTGAACCGGTTCCTTCAAGAAAATGCATTTTTTAAAAATTTGACAACTATGTAAATTTCTTAGCTACGTACTATTCGAAGACACGTAAATCTACCCTACTTTCATTTATATTGACACGAGTGACAATAATCTTAATCAACATCACATGTCTGTATCACGTATCCTTTCTGTGATATTTAAAATTAATGCCTTAAAAACTGAGCTAAGAAGAAAAGTTGTTTTGTGCTCCTCTCGAATTGCGATGTCAAGAATTTAATTCATTCAATAAAGTTAATGAATACTTGACTCATTTTAAATGGGTTCATTTACCATTAATTCTGTAACAGTGCTTCTCAAACTTTTTAGTATGGCGGACCGGCAGGAATTTTTTCCATTGCACCAGGGACCGGTGCACTATTTTCCCTGCACTGACAATTTTTTCAGTCCTTTTTTGAGAACATCTGCGGACCGGCACCGGTCCGCGGACCACTACTTTGAGAAGCACTGATCTAGAAGACTAGAATGGCTAGGGGCGTTTGACCAAAAACCAATCGAACAATTATATCAAACTTAAAACGTTTTTAATTCTATCAAATAGATCCCCCCCTTCCCCTTTTAAAGAAAAAGGATATTCCGTGTCGTTTTGACTTAAAATTTATACACATAATCCTATTCAGATCATTTTTAGACACTTGTCATGCTTGTAAAACTCACCAGTAGCATTTTCGGAAGGGGGGGGGGCTAACGACGCTCCCCCAAATCCCCGAGTCATGTGAGCAGGAGCTAGAGTCTGGAGGTTGGTAACGCACACATAAACTTGTATATTTTGGGGTAACGGGAAAAAAAGTTCGACTCATGAGAGTACCAAACGGAGCTGCGGTTACATCACAAATGCTTTGATAATTTGATGTCAACATCAAACGACGCAGTGTAACAATTTCATATGTTATGTTGTGGATTCTCAAACTCAAGGATTATAATTAGATTTAATTTTCGTGTCTTGATAGCTTACGCTAACCAGCGTCTGATGGCCTACCGACCGGCACATTGAGAAGCACTGATTTAAAATAAAAGTAATTAAATAAATTGTAAGCGTCCAAATATTTCAGTGGAAAGTTAATTTAAAGTTACCCTTTTCATGTGACGTCACATTTCTTAAACCCCCCTCCCTCCCCCTCGTTACGCATCTTCGCAAAAGTGTGACCCCCCTCCCCCCCTAGGTGCGTGACGTCATTAATGGACGGCCCCTATTTTACAACTTTAGGTACTTGGATAAATCATTTTTCACTTAGTGAAAAATCTTTGCGGAGTTATATGCCCCTTGTTCAACTTTTTGTCCACTTTAAAATGTAAACAATGTGTATGTGTGTCAGAATAATTGCATTTTTCTGTGTAATTTCTTGATTAAAATGGATGTGGGATATATAATTTTAAAGATAATTGGATGCTGATTATTACTAACTATGCTCTCCAATTATTTTGTGCTGAATTTTGTTAGTAACTCGTAATTAGATGAGTTACAGTATAATAACTATATAAAATAATATAAATATCTCTTTCGTTCGCCACCACTCGCGATTTTAATGATAACCACTGTAATCAGCATCCAAATATCTATAAGAATTAACAAAGTCCCATCCCCACCCCAACCTCCCCCCAAATGTTTTTTTTTATTTTTCAAAAAAATCACCACATGGTTTTTTCCTATTTTTCAAGATGGCCGAAACTTCCTTCTATGTACCTCAGCCAATTATCTTCAAATTTGATCTAATCCAAGGGCTAAACAATATTAATAACACTATTTTAAGTTACTTAAGATATAAAAGACTAACTAACAAGCAATATAAATATATATTGCATTTGTAAATCTGACTTTGTTTTCTGAGATATACAAAAATGTAAGTTTTTGGGGATACTTGACTACATCAACTATTTTAAATAAGTATTACTAGCTGACCCGCGGCGTAGCATGCGCCGCTAATGATTTAGTGACGGGTGAAGACTTCCTGAAAGACACAGTTGGCCAAATGGGGTTGGTTTGGGCAAACGACTGTGAGTGAATGAAAAGAAGGAACTCTGGAGAGAGCAACATACAATTGTCCATGACTGAAAACAGGTTTTGGAAGATACAGGCATATCTTTTTGAACGTTTGGACCTGTGCTTTATTTATTGTCATGGCAAAGGCTAATCTCACGGGGAATTGTCTGCGCGTAAAGGTAAAAGGCAAATTTGAATCTGATGGAGTCAGGGATATCCGGGGAATAAGGAAAGTTTGTGAGGTAGCAGCTGCGATAGTTTTACACTCCAGTACGTTGCGGTGAATGCTGGTAACAGTCAGTCTAGTGCCATTACAGAGACCTCTTGCTGGCATGAGTTTTCTAAGAAGCATGACCACTGAACCAATTTTAATTTTCAGTTTATGCGGAGGCATGCCAGTAGGGGTAAGACTGTTCAGAAATTCTTCGGGGAATGAAAGTTGATCTGCGGGATCATCTGTGACGATGGAGTCAACGCTGGTGAAAGTTACTTCGTCGGTTGGGATACGTTTCAATACTTGTTCATTCAGGTGCAGGGAGTCTTCGTTCGTGACACTTAATATAGCTCGCGTACTGAGTTGTTCCGAAGTGACAGTTGAGAAGTCGAGGTCGCCATATAGTTGTTGAACGGGATCAGAATGAACAGGAAAACAATGTGAAGGTAATGTTACAGGAGTTCCATTTGTCCCGTCTCCAACATCAAGAAGCCATTTTGCGAAATGTTGTTCATCAGGAAGAGCTCTCATATTTTTCGTCAGTGTAAGTACATGCATGTGACGCCACAAAGTTTGCTTGTTAATGCAACTGGCGACAGTGAGTGCTCGGGAGCCACGCATAATAAAGGGGAGCATTTGTCGGAAATCTCCACCCAATAGAATTGTTTTCCCTCTAAATGGGTGCGTCTCACCTGTGAGAGCACGTAACAACCTGTCAACTGCCTGGAATGCGTATGCATGTGTCATTGGCGCTTCGTCCCATATAATCAATTTGGATTGCAGAATATGTTGCGCGTGTTGCGAGTTAGGTTTGATATTGCATGTTGAAGTAGTAGTGAGCTTCAACGGTATTTTAAACACCGAATGTGCAGTACGTCCACCCGGTAACAATGTTGCTGCTATTTCTGTTGATGCAACGGTTATAGGATTGCCTCCCCTGGCTCTGATTGTATGAATCAGGGTTTTGTAGACAAAGGTTTTCCCTGTTCCTGCGGGACCATCTAAGAAGAAGCAGGTTTGTAGCGGATGGGAGTCGTTGTATGCAGCGTCCAAAACAGTGTCAACAGCGTGCTTTTGTTCTGTGTTGAGTTTGTCGTAGTGTTCCATGGCGTGGGAGTGTTCAGCCTGAGCGTTGAAGACGGAAGATGAATGACACATTGGAAGAATGTCAGTGAGGGGTAGGTGTAATTTGTGCAGGTTGAGGCCATGTGGTTGGAGCATGTCATTTATTTCTGCGAGAGCATACATGCAAGCGGTGCGTGTGGAATATGTTCTGAGAAAGTCCTCAGAAAGGGAGAGTTTATGCGTGTCCCAAAGGTGTGGAACGTTATGTGGTTCGCCGAAGACACAGACGAAAACGAAAAATTTTCGCAAGAATGGTGGCATTCGTATCTGAGATGCCTCTGTAAGAGTATCATGCCATATCTTGTCGTCTTTAAGAAGACCCAATTGTTGGCACGCCTCTTTAAAAGTGTTACATTCCACGCCGTTGACAGTTCGTAGAAGGTTGAAACTTGTGACGACTACTGAACGGGTAAGGAGAAGCCTGAGGTAATAACGTTCGGTGTCGTTAATGGCAACAACAGGCATTCTACCGATCACTTTTGTGCCTCCTCTAATTCTCTTTTGCCATTTTCCAGAGGTTTGTTGGAATGTGTAATGTTGGGGAACATCAGTGTAATGTAACTCCACAGCTTCAGGATCGGTCTTGTTGAGTTCAAACCAAGCTAAGAGCATGGTGCTTTTGTTGGCCTGTCTTTGTAGCGCTCGTTCTTCGTGACCCTCATGAAAGAAGAAGACGACTTGTTGTTCTGGCAAATGAACTGGTAATCGCGTAATAACGTGCGATTTTTCTGAAAGACTGTACTCGTTCTAACGCCACATAGCCTCAGGAGCACTAACATACCTACCATCAAGGAAAGTTTGTATTTCGTCATGTTGGAAAACACCATCGGCTGGCTCCTTCTGAAGTGCAATGGATGCAGCGTCGTGTCCTTTGTAGACATACTTATATAGATACTTGATACATTGAATGGACGCGCACACTTCAACGTTAATGTGAGCATTGAATTTCGGAGAAAGCCAGGGATTGTAAGGTACTATCCAACGATTATCGATGTCGTATTTGCCAACAATGGCAGTTGTGCCCTGTCTTCGGCGGTATATGGGGTACCCTTGTGTGTTTTCTTGTGTCTCGGCATTGAAGTCCTTTGGGAAATTTTTGGTGCACTTGCCGTCTTTCATGCAAGGTGAGTTGGCATTGATCGTGCCACACGGACCATGTACCATGCATTTAGTGACAATTTGGAAAAGTCGAGGGTGTATTTCGGGATTTGGAAGCTCAGCGCAGACATATTTGTCTACGTCATCTTTGGTCCTTATTTTGCACTGTGAATCAAGTGTCAGTAACATATGGCAATGAGGCAAGCCTCGTTTTTGGAACTCAATGACGAAAATGTATGCGACCACATTGCCGAAAATATTCCTCTCCAGAATGTCAGTTAGGAACTCCCGAAGTTTGATATGAAAGACGCGGGCAACGACATCAGGTCTGTGTTCTGGGCGCTCATGATGTGAAATGGCGTTAGAGATTTCCGGCCAAGCAGGATTGCAGGTGAATGTTAGGAATAAGTCAGGCTTTCCACATTTGCGGACAATTGCCATCGCGTCTTGGTAGTTCTGTTGCATGTACCGTGGACTGCCTTGAAAAGTAGATGGAAGAATGATCAACTGTCCAGGGCGAAGGTTATTGTCTTGTGCTTTCGCAGTGATAGCATCCATCAGTCCCCTGTATTGTTCTACGCTCAAATCTTGTTGATGGGAGCGTAGGTAATGTAAACGTGCGCCTTCTGTTCTGACATATGCGTCGACGACATATTGCTGGAAGAGTTTGCCGCTGGAATGCAAGATGCTGAATGCAGATGTCATGGCAAGCCTGCAAGCATAAAATTGGAGTTGTGTGACTCGGGTTCTGTTCGCGGTTTGCTTTTCTTCAACATGGGTCAATTGTATGTGCCAGCCTGGATCTCCGTAAGGGAATAGTAGTGGATAAACCATGGGGTCACAGTTCATATTGAGTACAGAGATACGCTTGCAAGCATCTCCTCTTGGGTATATGCAAATATCGCATTGTGCAGGAGGTTCCCCGTCTTCCCCTACAAAGATAGCAGCAACATCAGTTTGACAGGATGGCGCGTTATACCTTCTCATATCCAGAGTTGGATTTTCCATGAACACCATTCGTACAGCAGCAACATGGTTATTATGAGTGATAATTTCGTGCATTTGCATGTAGGATTTAGAGAAAGGGTTAACCTGTCGTAACATTTTGTCTAGTTGCAACAACAACATATCACTGCAAGCACTGTTACAATCGTTTTGCAAACGTTGAGTGGTAGCCTCAGCAGAATCAAAGATATATAGTTGACCGTATCGAGGGGGCGTGTTAGGATTGGTATACAATGGAGAGACTTGATGATAAATTTGACCGTGGATTCAGAAAGCATACGGTCCATGACCAGGTGGTTGAGCGATGTGGGCGCCCATTGATGCGAAAGCTAAAGCAGAGTTGTATTCCCTGAGATGATCACAGAAATGTCGGGACAGCGGATTCTTGCCACTCAAGAGGTTTTGTAATAAAGGAGGAGTTTGGGATAGTGGTGGCAAAGACACTTTGCCGTTACGACACTACTTAGTATAATGTCCGGATTTGTTTACCTCTGATGGCCAATGAAGAGCATTGCAAGAAGTACATAGTGCGGTAGGTAGTCCAATGTTGTGTTCCTCGATGGGAATGGCAGTGTGTTCTTCAAACGCAGCGGAAAGTTGAATGTGATGAATGTGCATGTGGTTTGCGAGAAGATGGCACTGTTTGAAAGAACGTTTGCAATGTACACACTCAAAGAATGTGTCATGGCGGTGTGTTTTTGTATGTTTGTTGAGAAGAGATGATGTTGTGAACGATTCAGTGCTGTATTGACACTGGAAGGATTTCGTAAGGGCATGTGTTTTCAAATGGTTAGTAAGAGTTCTGTGTGCGTGAAACTGTTTGTCGCAAATGCTGCAAAAAAATGTTGTTGAATGTGTTTCTACATGTACATGTTTAGTTTGTAAGTGCTTCTTGAGAGTGCGAATTGTTTTGAAGCATTGCTGGCAATGGTCACATTGCGTCATTCGTTCAGTGTAGTGTGTTTTTAAATGTGCGTTGAGATATCTTTGGATTCGGAAGGTTTTGGAACAAATGGTGCATTTAAAGTCCTCTATGGAATGCGTTTGTTCACTGGAGTGTTTTTTTAAATGTGCATTGAGATTATATTTTTGTGTGAACTGTTTAGAGCAAATGTTGCAATGAAATTCCGGCGTTTGTAAATGTTCATCAGTAACAGGAGAGTGGGAAGGTGAAGTCACATCAGTGTGGAGATCACATGGGTGTTTAATATTGGTGCACTTGCCGACGTTGTCAACAGATGGCACCAGAAGGTCATCACGTGTGTTTGTGACAGGCAAGACAACTTCATAATGGCAATGATCCAAAGGACCGCTAAATAGCAGGGATATGGAGAGACGTTGACCCGGATTGTAAACTCGAGGAGGGTCATGCGGACGTTCTCGGAAGTGAATAGTGATAGTAGCGGGAAGTATGTGAGACATCGCCACAATTTCAGCATCGCCACCATAAACCCCGGAAGTATTCATGTACGCAGCGTATTGTCGAGCTGAGTGTATGACTGTGCTTCCGTGAATAAGAACAACGGACAGGGCGTCGCCATAGTTATCCCAATGTTCGCAAACAAAGCTTACAGCCATCTTGCAAAGTTCGAGAGCAACAGTTTCGTCGATGACATTTTTCCAGAAATATGCGACAGATAGAAATAAACAGTTACCTGATGCAGGAATTTCGACTACACTGAAAGACCCGTTGACTCCACGAAATATATGTGAAGCGGTAGCCATGGTTAGGAAACGAATGGCAATACGAAGGGGCAAAATCAAAACAAAGCTTCTGGGACACACGAAGAGAACAATGGAAAGGCAACGTGGCTCAGACGACTGTAGAAGATAACAAAGCGACTAGGGACACAGCTTGAGCTTGAGCGACTGAGGTACACACTCCTAAGGTACACACTATTACGCATGCCTGGAGAGGTGGTGTTTATGTTCGCTAAGAAAGGGGGGAAAAAGAACGGGCAAGAAAAAAAGGTGAGGGGGAGAACGGACGCAAACAGTAGCACGAACAAATGGGAACAACGCGATTGAACGTTGGGGGACCACCGAAGAATTTTTTATAAGTATTTCGGACATCGCCACAATATATAAACAAATATTACAGCCATGAAGCCACGTTGGAGAGCAACAACTTCGTCCATGCACCAAATATGCGACCAATAGAAACAGACAGGTACCTGGTGAAGGAATTGATATAACATTGAACTAAGCTTTTTCCCGTGACATGCGAAGCGGTGTTTATGTTTGCTAAGAAAGGGGGGGTGAAAGAACAGGCATTAGCATTTTTACATATGTTGCCGCTTGGGCTTGAACCTAAGACCTTCAGCATGTCAGGCGGATGTAATAACCAATACACTACGAAATACATACACACTGAGCAGGAACATCAAAAGTGAATGTAAAAAACATTGCTGCTCTCAAGACATGCCCCATTCCACCACTACCTTTTCTTGCCAAACGTTAACTGTGTTTAGTTGACCCGAGAGAGGGTCATTCGTCATGCTCGGTTGCACATATTTTTGTAGCTTACTTGCCTGGCATGGTCCCATGAAGATAATTATATATATAGATAGATTGTCAATTATTGTTCTCCTTTTCAACACGAACAGTTTGATATGCTTGACTTAATAGTTTGGATAATTATTTTTAAGTTGCGCTATATTTAAAATATGACATATGCAAATTTGACGGCCATTTTGAATATAAATGAGCCAATTTTGCTTACATGTGAATTAATTTTAAGAAGCTTGTTTGGGAAATGATATGACGAATGCGGAAATATATGGTTTGTTATGGTTATCTTCAGTCATTTCTGAAATAACTTTAATTAACTGCCATTTTAAACAGCTGTCTCAGTCTCACTGCCTAGTTTTCACTTTAGTCACTTTTATATTTTCTTATAGGCTATAGTCAACACCAATGGAACGGAACAGCAATTATTCAAACATCGGACCGATGGAAAATTACGAACATGGGAAACGATCAAGAAGGAAGGATAACCACGGTTAACATAACCAGCAACAAACAAAAGTACACGCTAGTTAACAGTTATGCGCCAACAGATAGGCATAAGAAGAAATTATTTTACAACACACTTACGCAATTTATACCCTACATTAACTACATACATGAAAGAGAAGAGCTTATCATACATATCCCAGATACACTTAAATACACAGACCATAAAGCAATTAAAATACAGATAAATGGACCAAGGGAAAATACATCAGTTCGATCTCCTCACTTCAAGTTTAACAACACTCTGCTAGAGAACAAACAATATGTAGAAATAATACAGCACATTATTAGACAATACACAAGTACAATACCCACCACTAACGTAGGGAGACACTGGGAACTCTTCAAATCAACAGTGAGAAAGAGTTACCCAGACACTCGCTGCAAACATACAGAAGGAACAGGAAAAAGGAACTGAAACATAAAATACCGATCCTAAAATTGACTGACCCCACAGAACCAGAGATAATAGAATTAGAAAAAGAATTAGACGCTATACAACAATATAAATATAAAGGTGATCACACGAGAAGCAGAACATTAATAGACAATCTAGACCTAGAAATACACACAAAACATTTTTTAACAATTGAAGACAACATTCAACGTAGCAACAACATCAACGTTATTGAGGATAACGAAGGAGTGCTACACGACGATAACGAAGGAATAGTACACACATTCAAAGACTATTACACTAAACGTTACACACACGAACAAACAAACCCAGACATTCAAGACAGGTACCTACCTGGCTTACGCAAAATCGCTACAGGACGACCAGAGGACAGAGCTAGACATACCAATACAGGCAACAGACATAAATTGTAAAGACGGCGTTGGAGGGCATGAACAATGGGAAATCACCCGGACCGGATGGTTTTACAACCGAGTTCTTCAAACACTTCGCTACACAGGTGACGCCACTCTTACACGCGGTGATCGACGAAGCATACACGAACAAAGAACTGCCGCCCAACATTGGGAGAGTCCTACATAAAACTTCTTTCCAAAAAGAAAACCGATAAAACTCAAACTAAAAACTATAGACCAATATCGTTACTAAATAGAGACTATACAATATTAACTAATTACTTTAATAATACCAAAATTAATTTACGTAGGTAATATTTTTTAACATTCCTCAACATACTCTAAACACAATTAACCAAATGATTAGGAGATTTATTTTTAAGAACACTAAATGGAACATAAAGAAATCTACTTTAATGCAGACTAAATTGGAAGGAGGAATAAATTTACAAGATATAGATACAAAAATAGAAGCTATGAGAATTAAATTTTTAGGACAGGCCATTAAAGCTCACAAGGAATACTCCCCAACACACTATTACATAGGGGTCAATCTGACTCCTATAAAAAATAACACACCACACTACCTGGGGACGAAACTCCCCTCTTTTTAAATCCCTTATATTACCTTCGCGGCCGTCTCTGTCTGTCTCTCTGTCGTCATCTCATCATCTCATGGGCGGGCGGGCGAAAAAAATAAATAAAAAATGACCCACTTTCCGTGATCCGATCGAGCTGAAATTTGGCACATGGACCCGTCTGACCTAACAATGCATCGTAGCAAAATTTCAGATCGATCGAATGTACCGTAATTAAATTAATGCATTTTTAGTTTATCCTTATAGGAGGTATGTAATTCAAATTCACGGTTTGTTATTGTTTTTTTCCCACGTGAAAGTTTGAGTTGACGCGTTGAGGCGACCCGTCGAAGCGCCGGGGCACTTTTGTTTACATTTTACGTGTCACGCTGAGCTCGGTCAAGCGAATCGGTGACCAGACTTTTCCCCTCACACCCCCCCCCCGGGTTATGAAGCAAACTTGAGTTAAGACAGATTCAGTCTGTAAATGTTTGAAAATAATCAATACTGTTAGTTATGTCTCATATATAAGGGATTTATAGTCAAAAACTTTGTTTTTACGGGTTTGTTTTATTAAATCCCTTATATTAACTTCGCGGCCGTCTCTCATCTCTCTCTCATCTCATTGGCGGGCGGAAAAACAAAAGTCGAAAATGACCCACTTTCCGTGATTCGATCGAGCTGAAATTTGGCACACTGACCCGATCTGACCTAACAATGCATCGTATCAAAATTTCAGATCGATCGAAACGTACCGTAATTAAATTAATGCATTTTTAGTTTATCCTTATATGAGGTATGTAATTCAAATTCACGGTTTGTTATTGTTTTTTTCCCACGTGAAAGTTTGAGCTGACGCATTGAGGCGACCCAACGAAGCGACGGGTGCTTTTGTTTACATTTTACGTGTCACACTGAGCTCGGTCAAGCGAATCGGTGACCAGACTTTTCCCCTCTCCCCCCCTCCCACCCCACCCCTCCCCCCCTAGGGTTATGAAGCAAACTTGAGTTAAGACAGATTCAGTCTGTAAATGTTTGAAAATAATCAATACTGTTAGTTATGTCTCATATATAAGGGATTTATAGTCAAAAACTTTGTTTTTACGGATTTGTTTTATTAAATCCCTTATATTAACTTCACCGCCATCTCTGTCTGTCATCATCTCTCTCTGTCTTTGGCGGGCGGAAAAACAAAAGTCGAAAATGACCCACTTCCCGTGTTCCGATCGAGCTGTAAAGGATTTATAGTCAAAAACTTTGTTTTTACGGGTTTGTTTTATTAAATCCCTTATATTAACTTAACCGGCGTCTCTGTCGTCATCTCTCTCTGTCTTGGGCGGGCGGAAAAACAAAAGTCAAAAATGACCCACTTCCCGAGATCCGATCGAGCTGAAATTTAGCGCACTGACACGTCTCAACTAACAATGCATCGTATCAAAATTTTAGATCGATCGAACGTACCGTAATTAAATTAATGCATTTTTAGTTTATCCTTATATGAGGTATGTAATTCAAATTCACGGTTTGTTATTGTTTTTTTCCCACGTGAAAGTTTGAGCTGACGCATTGAGGCGACCCAACGAAGCGACGGGCGCTTTTGTTTACATTTTACGTGTCACACTGAGCTCGGTCAAGCGAATCGGTGACCAGACTTTTCCCCTCTCCCCCTCCCACCCACCCCTCCCCCCTAGGGTTATGAAGCAAACTTGAGTTAAGACAGATTCAGTCTGTAAATGTTTGAAAATAATCAATACTGTTAGTTATGTCTCATATATAAGGGATTGATAGTGAAAAACTTTGTTTTTACGGATTTGTTTTATTAAATCCCTTATATTAACTTCACCGCCATCTCTGTCTGTCATCATCTCTCTCTGTCATTGGCGGGTGGATAAACAAAAGTCGAAAATGACCCACTTCCCGTGTTCCGATCGATCTGTAAGGGATTTATAGTCAAAAACTTTGTTTTTACGGTTTTGTTTTATTAAATCCTTATATTAACTTAACCGGCGTCTCTGTCGTCATCTCTCTCTGTCTTGGGCGGGCGGAAAAACAAAAGTCAAAAATGACACACTTCCCGTAATCCGATCGAGCTGAAATTTAGCGCACTGACACGTCTCAACTAACAATGCATCGTATCAAAATTTCAGATCGATTGAACGTACCATAATTGAATTAATGCATTTTTAGTTTATCCTTATATAACGTATGTAATTTAAAACTCACTGTTTGTTATTGTTTTTTGTCCACGTAAAAGTTTGAGTTGACGAGTTGAGGCGACCCATCGAAGCACCGGCGTGCTTTTGTTTACATTTTACGTGTCACGCTGAGCTCGGTCAAGCGAATCGATGACCAGACTTTTCCCCTCTCACCTACCCCTCCCCCCCAGGGTTATGAAGCAAAGTTGAGTTAAGACAGATTCAGTCTGTAAATGTTTGTAGCGTTTGAAAATAATCAATACTGTTAGTTATGTCTCATATATAAGGGATTTATAGTCAAAAAATTTGTTTTTACGTTTTTTTTTATTAAATCCCTTATATTAACTTCACGGCGTCTCTCTCTGTGGTCATATCTCTCTCTCTCTCTCTGTCTGTCTTGGGCGGGCGAAAAACAAAACTAAAAAAATGCCCCACTTTCCGTGATCCGACCGAGCTGCAATTTGGTACACGGGCCCGTCTCACCTAACAATGCATCGTATCAAAATTTCAGATCGATCGATCGTACCGTAATTAAATTAATACATTTTAGTTTATCCTTATATAACGTATGTAATTTAAATTCACGCTTTGTTATTGTTTATTTTCCCACGTGAAAGTTTGAGTTCACGCTTTTACGCGACCCATCGAAACACCGGCGTGCTTTTGTTTACATTTCACGTGTCATGCTGAGCTCGCCCCCTTCCCCCTTTAGGGTTATGAAGCAAAGTTGAGTTAAGACAGATTCAGTCTGTAAATGTTTGTAGCGTTTGAAAATAATCAATACTGTTTAGTTATGTCTCATTTATAAGTGATTTATAGTCACAAACTTTCTTTTTACGGGTTTGTTTTATTCATCATCATCATTTGCCCTTTGAGTTCCTTGTGGAACATAGGGCCTCTGTCAAAGCTCGCCAATCTAAACGGTCCCTTTCCAGTCGCTTCAGTTCTTCCCAGCTCTTCCCAGTCCTTCCAGCCTCGTCCAACATGCTCCGTCTCCATGTACGCTTGGGTCATGCTCGTTGTCGCTTGCCAATCTAAGGCCTGCCTAGCCTTGCTGTTATCTTTCCTGAGGGTGTGTCCAATCCATCTCCACTTTCTTTCCATGATTTGTTGTTCTACTGTTCTTTGTCCACACCTCTCCAACAGCTTGGAGTTTTAGACCTTATCGAACCATTTTATTTTCAGAATATTTCTGAGGCATCTGTTAACAAAGGTCTGGAGTCTATTTTTAAATCCCTTATATTAACTTCACAGCCATATCTCTCTGTCGTTCTGTGGTCATCTCTCTTTGTCTTGGGCGGGCGGAAAAACAAAAGTAAAAAATGACCCAGTTTCAGTGATCTGATCGAGCTGAAATTTGGCACACGGGCCCGTCTCACCTAACAATGCATCGTATCAAAATTTCAGATCGGTCGAAAGTACCGTAAATAAATTAAAGCATTTTTAGTTTATCCTTATATAACGTATGTAATTTAAATTCACGGTTTGTTATTGTTTTTTTTCCACGTGAGAGTTTAATTTGAAGCTTTGACGTCGACCCATCGAAGTACCGACGTGCTTTTGTTTACATTTTACGTGTCATGCTGAGCTCGGTCCCCCCCTAGGGTTATGAAGCAAAGTTGAGTTAAGACAGATTCAGTCTGTAAATGCTTGTCGCGTTTGAAAATAATCAATACGGTTAGTTATGACTCATATTAAAGGGATTTATAGTCAAAAACTTTGTTTTTACGGGTTTGTTTTATTTGTTGTTTCTGTCGTCCACCATGTTTCGGATCCATAAAGTAGTTTGTTTTATTAAATCCCTTATATTAACTTCGCGGCCGTCTCTCTCTGTCTGTCTTTGGCCGGCGGAAAAACAAATGTCAAAAATGACCCAGTTACCGTGATCCGATCGAGCTGAAATTTGGCACACGGGCCCGACTTACCTAACAATGCATCGTATCAAAATTTCAGATCGATCGATCGTACCGTAATTAAATTAAGGCATTTTTAGTTTATCTTTATATAACGTATGTAATTCAAATTCACGGTTTGTTATTGTTTTTTTCCCACGTGAAAGTTTGAGTTCACGCTTTGAGGCGACCCATCGAAGTACCGATTTGCTTTTGTTTACATTTTACGTGTAACGCTGAAATCGCCCCCCCCCCTTAGGGTTATGAAGCAAAATTGGGTTAAGTCAGATTTAGTCTGTAAATGATTGTCTCCTTTCAAAATAAACAATACTGTTAGTTATGACTCATATATCAGGGATTTATAGTCAAAAACTTTGTTTTTACGGGTTTGTTTTATTAAATCCCTTATATTAACTTGACCGGCATCTCTGTCTGTCATCATATCTCTTTGTCTTGGGCAGGCGGAAAAACAAAAGTCGAAAATGACCCATTTTTCGTGATCCGATCGAGCTGAAATTTGACACACGGACCCGTCTCACCTAACAATGCATCGTATCAAAATTACATATCGATCGAAGGTACCGTTATTAAATTATTGCATTTTTAGTTTATCCTTATATAACTTATGTAATTCAAATTCACGGTTTGTTATTGTTTTATTTCCACGTGAGGATTTGAGTTGACGCGTTGACACGACCCATCAAAGTACCGGCTTGCTTATGTTTACATTTTACGTGTCACGCTGAGCTCGGTCAAGCGATCGGTGACCAGACTTTTCCCCTCTCCAAGCAAGGGTTATGAAAAAAAGTTGAGTTAAGACAGATTCAGTCTGTAAATTAATGTTTGTCGCGTATGAAAGTAATCAATACTGTTAGTTATGTCTCATATATAAGGGATTTATAGTCATCAAAACTTTGTGTTTACGGATTTGTTTTTTAAATCCCTTACATTAACTTCACCGCCGCCTCTGTCGTCAACTCTCTCTCTCTGTCCGTCTTGGTCGGGCGGGCGGAAAAACAAAAGTAAAAAATGACCCACTTATTGTGATCCGATCGAGATTAAATTTGACACACGGACCCGTCTCACCTAACAATGCATCGTATCAAAATTTCAGATCGATCGAACATACTGTAATTAAATTAATGCATTTTTAGTTTATCCTTATAGAAGGTATGTAATTCAAATTCTCTGTTTGTTATTGTTTTTTTCCCACGAGAGAGTTTGAGTTGACGAGTTGACGCGACCCATCGAAGTACCGGCGTGCTTTTGTTTACATTTTACGTGTCACGTTGAGCTCGGTCAAGCGATCGGTGACCAGACTTTTCCCCTTTCCCCCACATACCCCCTGACCCCCAGGGTTATGAGGCAAAGTTGAGTTAAGACAGATTCAGTCTGTAAATGTTTGTCTCGTTTGAAAATAATCAATACTGTTAGTTATGTCTCATATATAAGGGATTTATAGTAAAAAACTTTGTTTTTACGGGTTTGTTTTATTACAAAGCTTGCTTACGCGCGATAAAAAATAATGAGACGTTAGTCAATAAAACAAACAAAGAAGTTTACCTTATCTGTTCACAGACGCTCCTTCTATACAGAAGATTATTGCGTCCTACGCTTATCTATGGTTTGTGTTTAGTCCTGCATTTTTATTAGAGATTTAAATGTTTATAAAGTGTTGGTTTTCCTGGATTCTTCAGGCAACCCATACCACGCCCGAATTCCGGACGGGAAGAAGGAAAACTTGTATGTGTTTGTTCTTGCATACGGAATAAGAAAGGTGTTTTATCCTTATGTCTATCTGAGGGTTGTATTAAGTTATCTTTGTGTTGTATTTCTAAATTAGAATTAATTGCTTTATGTATGATTACTACTTTGCTCTTGGTTCTTCTATCCTCTAGTGTTTCAAGGTTTAATGATTTAACTAATGGTGTTATTCTTGTCAGTTTCGAATATTCTCCAGTAATGAATCTGGCAGCTCTTTTTTGAATTTGTTCTAGTTTATCAATGTTTTCTTTGGTGGATGGGTCCCATACAGAAGATGCATATTCTAGTACAGGTCTCACCAAAGTGAGGTAGCATTTTAGTTTTATATCTCTATTACATTTGTTAAAGTTCCTTTTAAAGTTTACAACCACTTGAGAGAACGAAAGAAAACCCCTCATCTTTAGCAAATCAAGTGGATGCGACATTTCAATACAACCGAAATAAAAAGACACCTTCAAAAACTTACACATTAAGGAAATAGAAGCAAGGGCCAGAGAAATAACTTTTCGCTTTATTTATAATATGACGCCAACCTCAAAAAGACTCGAACAACAGACACTCCAGAGACCAAGATGCCCTCTCTACTTTGAAAAAATCAGAATTAAACGCTATGTCCGAAAAAGGAACTGCAGCGGAGATCGATTATAGTAATTTGAGGTTACCGCCGCAACCCACTTTTTCTTTTTTTTTAAAAAGAGAAAAAAAAAGCAGAGTTACTTTAAGCACCGCTTTATACGCATGTGTTGTGCGCATAGCTACGGTAGAACTGCTACGCCCCAGTTGCCAATAACCATTGAGGTGAAACCGTCCTGCTAGGCGATCTGTTGAACCAAAGATATGGTTTGACAGACAGAGCTTGCCACAGTGATATTAGACTAATCTCCCATTAAGTGCCGTGAGTAAACACAAGAAATTAAACACTTTTTTTATTATTAGGTCCTTCCGGATCAAAGTGCTTAATAAACCACTCGTTCGGTTCAATAATTTTTTTAAATTGTGTTTAAATGGTGAGTCTTGTGGTGATTCCAGCAGCGTCAAAATTTTTTTTAAAGAGTGGGATTATTTGTGTGACATTTTCGACCGCGGTGATCGCGTCAGTGTGAATTTTGACCCCACTGTGGCGGACAAGATACATTGGAATTGTTGAGTTGGGAGTTCTGGGAAGGTAAGAAACCATCACGTAACAATCAATCACGTAACAACCAATCACGTAACAATCAATCACGTAACAATCAATCATTTGTAAACAACTTGTGGTTCGTCATGAATCTCTCCACATTCGTATTCACAATCACAGCCTAATTAAACAACGAAATATATTAAATTATTTTTAAAAAATATTTACAATTTTATCAATGGAAAGCTTGGAAGGATATAGTGTACGATTTTTCCATGCAAGAAACTATTCAATTTTTTTAAAAAAAATATTACTATTTAGACAAAACAACCATAAAAATACACTGGTGTGATCGTTATAAATTTTTGCATATCCTGAGTAAATTGTAAACGTGACAAATTCATTCGAACTCAACACTAACAATAATACTTTCCAGATATTAAATTTTCTTAAATCCATTTAAAGACACTGATCCATTATTTGAAATAAAACTTGGTCTAGTGGTTATTGAAGTAGAAGTGTTATCAACATAATACAGAAACTTCAACTATACATACATATACATATATATATATATATATATATATATATATATATATATATATATATATATATATATATATATATATATATATATATATATATATATATATATATATGTCACAAGCGTCTTAATAATTTATATCTAGACCGCTTGCTC
>CALYLW010002567.1:0-41076 GCA_944989445.1 Ampullaceana balthica
GGCTGACACCATCACCTCTCATGATAGTCTAGCTATAAGCTGACACCAATCAACTCTCTTGATAAGTCTCTACTATATTGGCTGACACCCATAATCACCCTCTTTGATAAGTCTACTTATAGGGCTATGAAACAGCGCATCACCACTCTTGATAGAATGTCCTACTATGAGGCTTGAACACCATCACACTGCATGATTAATCATACTAAACTTAACCGGCTGACACATCAATACCTGCTTGATAGTCTACTATAGGCTGACACCACCAACACTCTGAAAAAGTCTACTGATAGGCTGACTACCATCCCCACGCTCTTCGATAAAGTCTACGCTCTATACAGGCTGACACCATCAACCCTCTCTGATAAGTCTACTATACGGGCTGACACATCTACTCCTCTCTTGTAGTAGCTACTATAGGCTGACACATCAACTCTCGTGATATAGAATCTACGATAGGCTGTACTATCCATCTAGACCTTAGATAAGGTCTCTACTATAGGCCCTGACACCATCACCTCTGCCTTGATAAGTCTACTAGATGGCTGACACCATCAATCTCTCTTGATAAGATCGCACTCTAGTGGCTGACACCAGTGCAAACTCTCCTTTGATCAAGTCTACCTATAAAGAGGCTGACACCATCTTTCTCTCCTTAGTGATAGAGTGGCGTACGATACCTGGCTGACTCTATGTCTACACTCTCTTGTGAAGGTATACTGTACTGGCTGACACCAGCAACTCGCGTGGATAACGTCTACTTATGAGGCGCTGCACTCATCTAAACGCCTTGATAAGTCTACTACAGGCTCGTCACCTTCAGCCTACTCGTGTTATGCTGCCTGACTGATAGTGCATGACTATCACATCATCCGTCATCGTTGATACATGTCTTCTACTATCGGCGGGCTGACATCACATGCGAACCTGCTGGTTGTTGGGTCGTGACTATAGCGTCGATCTGCAGCCTTACGCGCGGGTTTTCTGGCAGACGTGTGGCCGGTCTCATTACACGACTCTGTCTAATGGCCGTCAGCTATCTGCAGCTGCGTCATACCATGGCATACTACTCTTGATAAGTCCTACTATGAGGCTGACACCGACATCCATACGCTCTTGATAACGTCTTAATCTATAGGACATGACATCCAATCAGCCCTGATATAGTTTCCTACTATAAGCCCTGACACCAATCAACGTTGATAAGTCTATGCTATAGGGCTGTAGCACGCATCAACCTGCTCTTGATTAAGTCTAACTATAAGGGACCTGACACCATCACGCATCTCTTGATAAGTCTAAATCTATAGGCTGACAGGCCATCAACCCTTTGAATAAGTCTACATGGAGGGCTGTACAGACCCTATCAACCCTTAGATAAAGTTCTACTAATACCCTGGCTGACACCATGCAACTCTCTGAGTTAAGTCTACTATAGGCCTAGAACACCATCAACTCTCTTGATTAATCTAACTATAGGCGTGTGAACAACGCATCACAGCTTCCTTGATATAGTCTACCAATAAGGCTGACACCATCAACTCTGCTTGATAAGTCTTGTAGGCTATAAGGCGTGACACCATCACCTCGGCTTGATAAGGTCTACTATAGGCCTGACACCATCAACGTCTCTTGTAAGTCCTACTATATGCTGACCACATCCAGCACTCTTGATTAAGTCCTAACTATAGGCTGACCACTGCATCACCATCTCTTTGATAAGATCTAAGCTATAGAATGCTGACACAATCACCTCTCTTGAGAAGACTACTTAACGGCCCTGAACACCATCAACTCGTCTTCTGATTAAAGATTCTACTATAGGCTGAACACCATCAACGTCTCCGTTAGGATTAATCTACTATAGGCATGACACATCAACACTCTTGATAAGGTCTACTATAGGCTGACACCATCAACTCTTCTTTGATACAGTCTGACTATATAGGATAGACGCATCAACTCTCTTGGATATAAGATCTACCCTATAGGCTGACACCAGTCAACATCTCTTGATAAGTCCCTACTATAGGCGACACCATCAACCCTCAGTGATACAGTCTATCTTACAGGCGATGACACCATCAACTCCTCTTGATAGGGAGGTAGTGGGGGGGGGGTGGGGGGGTGGGGGTCTAGCGTATAGGCCTGACATCCATCAACTCCTCTTGATAAGTCTACTATATGGCTGACATCATTCTCAACAACTCTTGATAAGTCTAGCTACTACCTGCCTGACACTTCATCAACTCTCTTGAATAGATCTACCCTATAGGCTTAGAACACCATCAACACTGCGTTCGATAAGATTCTACTAATTACGGCTGGACACCATTAGACACTCTATTGATAAGTCTAACTGATGAAGGCTGACACATTATACACCTCTTAGGATAAAGTCTACTGATAGGCCCTTGACACATATACAGCACTTGATGAAGATCTACTATAAGGGATGACCATCAAACCTCCTCTAGATAATCCTACGCTATAGCCTATGACACCATCACTCTCTTGATAAGTCTAGCTATAGGCTTGAAGCCATACATCAACACTCTTGATAGTCTACTATAGGACTCGACACCCATCCAAACCAGTCTCTTGATAATTCTACTATAGGCTCGAACAAACCATCAATCTCTTGATAGTTTACTATGAGGCTGACAGCTCCATCAACTTCTCATTTGATTAAGCTCTACTATAAGTCGCTGACACATCAAAACACTCTTGATAAGTCTACTATAGGCTGCACCATTCAACCCCTCATGATAAAGCTCTACTACAGTCTGACACCAATCATCTACTCTGAATGAAGTCTAGTATAAGGCTTAGAACACCATCAACTCTCTTTGATAAGTCTAGTATAGGCTGACACCATCAACTCATCTCTGTATAAGTCTACCGTATAGGTCTGACATCAATTGCAATCAGACAGCGAGTAGAAAAGTCATCACCTACTATCAGGCTTGACACCATCAACTCCCTCTGTGATAAGCTCTACTAGGTAGGGGCTGACACCCGGCATCACCACTCTTGATTAAGTGTCCCTAACTATAGGCCGACCACGCATTAATACACTCTTGATAACTCTATCTATAGGCTGACAACCATACAACCTCATGATAATTCTAGCTAAGGCAGGCTGACACGCATGCAACTCTCTATGATAATTCTAGTATAGGCTGACACGGGCATCAACTCGTTCTTGATAAGTCTACGTATTACGGCTGACACCATCCACATCTCCTTGATAAGTCTACTAAATAGGCCCTGACATCATGTCCAACACTCTTGATAAGTCTACCTATAAGGGCTGATACCATCAACTCTCATTGACTAAGGCTTCACCTTACTATAGGGCTGACCACCTTCAACACTCTTGATAAGTCTAGCTGATAGGCTGACACCGATAATCAACTCTTGATAAGTTCTAGCTATAGGGCTGACAGCTCATATTCACTCTTGATAAGTCCTCACTATATAGCTGATCACTGGCATCATACCTCTTGAATAACGTCTACTAGTACGCGCTGACAAACCATCAATAAGCAACTCTCTCTGATCAAGTCTACTATACTGGTGCTCGACAGCATCAACCCTCGTGTTACGTCAGCTTAGGCTGAATCCTCAACACTCTGATAAGGATCTACTATATGGCTGACACAATCACTCTCTCTTGGATATAATACTGTACTATAAGGCTGACAACCATTCACGCCTCGTCTTGATAAAGCTCTAAGCAATATAGGCTGACACCATCACACTCTCTTTGATAAGTCTAAAAGCTATAAGGCTGACACGGCAATTCAACTGTCTCCTATGATAAGTCTACTATAGACTGACACCATCAACACTCCTTGATATAGTCTACTCATCAAGGGCTTGACACCAATCAACCTCTTCTTGATAAAGTCTAACTATAAGCTGACACCCATCAACCTCTCCTGATAAGTCTACTATAAGGCTGGACAACCTATCAAGGCACTGCGTTGATAAGTCTAACTATAAAGGCCTGACAGCCATATCAACTCTCTTGATAAGTCCTACTATATGACTGACACCCATCCAACACTCTTCGATAAGTCTACTATAGGCTGACACCATCAACTTCTCTTGATAATCTACTATAGGCTACACCTATCAACAACGTGATAAGTCCTACTATAAAGGCTTGACACCCAGACTCATCACACTGCTTGATATAGTCTACTATAGCTGACGCATCAACTCTCTTGATTAAGTTCTATATGACGGCTGACACACATCAACTCTCCTTGATAATGATCTCATCTATAGGCTGACACGCATCACACGCTCTTGATAAGTCTACTCTGTACAGGCTGACCACCATGCAACCCTCAGCTTGATAAGTTCTACTACAGCTGGAAACCATCAACGCCCCTTTATTATAAGACTTACTATAGGCCTGACACGGGCACAAATCCCTATATGAATAAGGTCATACTATAAGGCTGAATCACCGGATCAACAGCTCTTGGATAAGTCTACTATAGGACTGACACACAACGCCCGTCTTTTGATAATCTAGCTATACGGCTTGACACATCTCACCGGCCCCTTTTGATAAGTTCTCATCTATAGCATAGACACCATCAGTCTATTTGTTAAGATCTACTATAAAGGCCTATGAACTAGTCCATCAAGCACTCTTGATAAGTTGCCTACTATTAAGGTTCTTTTAACACTCTGATCAACTCTCTTGATAAGTTCTATCTATAGCTCGACACCACATCTCTTTTGATAAGTCTTACATATACGGCTGGACACGCAATCCAACACACTCTTAGATTAAAGCTCCTACTTATATGCTGACCACCATCAACCGCCCTTCTTGATAAGTCTAACCTATAGGCTGACAGCCATCAAACCCTCCTTGATTACAGATCTACTATAGGCTTGGACACATCAACTCTGCTTTGATAAGTCTACTATAGGGTCTGACACCATCAAAACCTTGATAAGTTCTACTATGAGGCTGACACCACAACCCTCTTTGATTAATTCCTTACGTATGATAGCTGACAACCATCAAGCTCTCTTTGATAAGTGCTACTATAGGCACGTTGACACCATCACCCTGCTTGATAAGTGTACTACTACATAAGGGCTGACACCATCCAAAACTGCTGTGATAGAGCTCGCTAGCTACATCTGACACTCATCAACTCTGCTTGATAGAGTTCCAACTTAATAAGCGGCTGACACCATCAACTCTGCCCTGTGGATAAGTCCTCTACTATAACGGCTGGACACCAATCCAACTCTCTTGAATAATCCTAAGCTACAGGCTGACACCATCAACACTCTTTTGATAAGTCTACTATATAAAGTGGCGTGACACCTTTCATCCACACCTCTGATTAAGATCTAGCTGATAGGGGCTTGACACGGCATCAACACCTCTTGATAATCCTCAGCTATAGGCTGACACCATCAACTCCTCCTTGAAAAGTCTACTATAGCTGACACCATCACCCTGCATGATTAAAGATCTATCTACAGGCTGACACCAATCAACTCTGATGTTTTGCTTGATAAGATCTTAAAGCTAAATAGGGCTGACACGCATTCAACTCTCTTTGATAAAGATCTAACTCTACAGGCTTGACACCATCAACCCTCTTGAATAATCTACTATAGGCTGACAGCGCATGAACCCCTTGATAGGTCTAGCTATAGCTGGAACACCATACAATTGCCTCTGATAAGTCTATATCTATAGGGCTGAGGCATCATGCTACGCTCTGTTAAGTCAACTTTAGGGCTGACATGCATCAACACCTCTATAATCTTTACACTATAGAGCTGACACGCATTCAGCCGCTCTTCGATAAGTTTACTATTAAGGCTGGACACAATCAACCCTCCCTGGTAAGTCTAGACTATAGCTGACACGATCCAACTCTCTTGAATAAGTACTAACCATAGGGCCTGACACCATCAACTCTCCTTGATAACCTACTATAGGCCTGAAAGCTCAATCAACAGCTCTTGAGTAAATGTCTAAACTATAGGCGTGACCCCATTCCCAACTCTCTATGATAAGTGCTAATATAAGGCTGACAACCATCCCACTCTCTTGATGAAGCTCCTGAGCGTATGAGCTTGAAACCATTTGCAACTCTCTTGATAAAGAATCTACTATAGGCTGACACCATCAACTCTCTTGATAAGTCTACTATAGGCTGACACCATCAACTCTCTTGATAAGTCTACTATAGGCTGACACCATCAACTCTCTTGATAAGTCTACTATAGGCTGACACCATCAACTCTCTTGATAAGTCTACTATAGGCTGACACCATCAACCTCTTGATAAGTCTACTATAGGCTGACACCATCAACACTCTTGATAAGTCTACTATAGGCTGACACCATCAACCTCTTGATAAGTCTACTATAGGCTGACACCATCAACTCTCTTGATAAGTCTACTATAGGCTGACACCATCAACTCTCTTGATAAGTCTACTATAGGCTGACACCATCAACTCTCTTGATAAGTCTACTATAGGCTGACACCATCAACTCTCTTGATAAGTCTACTATAGGCTGACACCATCAACACTCTTGATAAGTCTACTATAGGCTGACACCATCAACTCTCTTGATAAGTCTACTATAGGCTGACACCATCAACTCTCTTGATAAGTCTACTATAGGCTGACACCATCAACTCTCTTGATAAGTCTACTATAGGCTGACACCATCAACTCTCTTGATAAGTCTACTATAGGCTGACATCATCAACTCTCTTGATAAGTCTACTATAGGCTGACACCATCAACCCCCTTGGTAAGTCTACTATAGGCTGACACCATCAACTCTCTTGATAAGTCTACTATAGGCTGACACCATCAACTCTCTTGAAAAGTCTACTATAGGCTGACACCATCAACCCTCTTGATAAGTCTACTATAGGTTGACACCATCAACCCCCTTGATAAGTCTACTATAGGTTGACACCATCAACCCCCTTGATAAGTGTGACGAAATTTATGAACTACCAATTTAATGCTACACCGTCCTATATAAACAACAAAAGGGAATGAACTCTAATGTATTGAAATCTCAACATGCAAATAGCTGAACTTATTAATTTATCAAATACGGGGTATACAAATACAAAACCAAGGCCAACGGACAGTGATTAACATCTAATCAGAAAATAATTGAACTCCACGTCATCCGATGGTTATAAATACGAGAGCATGCGAAGGTTTCGCTCTTTCCTGCCAAGATCTAACTGGAGTTAGTCACAGCAATAGTGAATACATTCTCAGTTTAACGGACTTGGTATTTCATTCTTGGATTGAGAAGGCCAACTTTTCTAAACCAGCGCTGACTGGTACCCCGGTGAATCCAGTGATCTACTTGACCCACTACACAGGCGTGTAGCATCCTGACCCGGCCATACACCAGGAGGTATCGTTGTAACGTGGAGACGGGACTTGGACAGATCAAGGACCAGTTCATCTTTGGCTGTGTATGACCTAATCCACAGAGATTTGTCACCATCCAGTTGGGTACATACTAGTACTCTTCTGAAGCCAGTTAGTCACACTATTGTACTGACTGAAGCCAGTTCAACACACTATACTATTGTGCGAATTGAAGCCGGCCAAAAGTACCCTGTGCTTAGCCGAAGCCAACGTGACACACAGTTGAGGTCGTCTGAGAATAGACGAGATATTACTCCCCTACCAGGATAGTAACGTTAGAATCAACAGAACTCGCAGAACCCAGCAGCATCCAGAGGGAACAGTGCTACATCGAGTTGAACGCACAGAACAACACTCGATCAAGCATCCCCTGTGAACCAACCTACCAAACAACGTTGGGAGTACGGTTCACCATCGCACTGCAACCCAACACAACAACAAGTAGAAGAGAGTCGTTCCCACTACACAGCAGGACCCGAGGATCCTGAAGACAATTTAAGTATCATACCATTGAACAATAAGTTGGGACAATATCTGATGATGATGAAAATGCTATACTAGAAGGGACTATTGTTAGGCTATATTCAATCATTAAATAATTTATTCATAATAATTCATTTGAAACTATACTGTGTAAGATGTAATTAAATTTCATATATTTCAATTGTGTTGAGGAACTTAAAGGTATCCGTGTTGGCATAAAGACCGAACCTTGTGATCATTCAAATTACACCCCTAGACCACTTAGTTTTATATATATATACATTAAACGTCTTTATCGCCACAATAAGTCTGCTATAGGCTCACAACAGCAGCCCTCGATACGTCTACTATACGCTGATCTACAGTTCAGACACTGCATTACTGCTTGAAAATGAATTTTTTCGAAACCCACTTCATTCTTCTGAAGGCGATGATAAAGATGAAGATAATGATAAAATAAATCAAGCTGTATATCCATGACCATGGATTGACTTCTCCCCTGAGGATGTGGCCTACTGGGTTGACAGTGGGCCCACTGTCAGCATCAATAGCGTCCCTTTGATAAATCATTCCGTATGTATGCTGCAGGAAAAATATAAAGATTTAAAAAAAAACTCTTCTATGTCACAAAAGCAAAGGGTGAGCAATACAGGAGAGAATTGTAATATTATTCACCATATACTAAATTTGGTAGGCACAAGTACCTGCCGTTGAGGCTTGTTAAGAGGCAGTAAATTTCTTCCATACAGTTCAATTGTTCTATACTTTTTCTCAGCGTCAAATAACAGATGAAAGTTTCTGAAAGGATGCCTTGTGATACCAGATGGGAAGCAGATGTTGTTTCAACTGAAGCTATTCTTAAGTCTCATCCTCAGTTTATAGAAGCGTTAGAATGTTTACGAGAAGACCAGTCACAGAAGGGGGACACCAGAAGAGAAGCCGAAAACATTGCAAAAATTATAATTTTCGTTCATGCTTGTGTTACAAAATTTTCACAGGGTCGGTCAACCTCTACAAAATGAGCAAGTGAACTTGAAAACGTATGCTAATTAGTATTCTTCACTAGCAGATCACGTGCATGAATCTAGGAATGAATTTGAACGATTTGAAGAAGCTGTAAAAGAAATAACACCAGGTCTGGATTATAAATCAACTTTGACCGGTAATCGTAAACGAAAGACAGTGCTCATTGATTGTGATGCCCCTGATGTATCTTTGAATGTCAGAGATAAATTCCGTGTATCTGCTTTCTACGCCATTGTTGACAAACTTGAGACTGCGATTAGTAGACGAGGACAGGTATATAATGATATAGCAGTTCGATTTTCTTGTTTGGTTGATGTACCACAAACATCTCAATGTTGTGAAGGACTAATAAATGCTTGTCCTGAAGATCTGAACAATTATTTAAATAATGAACTACAAAAGTTCCACTTATATTCGTCACAAGTTTTTTTTTATATTGTTATTGTTATTAATTTTGAACTCTCCTAATCGTAACTGTTTACATAACATAAAAGCACCAATTTTATATACCTTCCAAATAAATTTTGATTACTAGGTGTAGAATTCATATTTAAATTTAATTAAAATTAATCAAATTAGAACAATTAAACACACTTTAACAAAATTATACAAACTTATAGTATCATAATAATAATAATAATAGTAATTAGTAATAGTCTTAAACACTAACCCGAAAATGAGAATTTTCATCTTAGTCTTAGTAATAACCACACTACTTTTAAGGACATTAACGTCAACCAACAAACATCCTAAAAATCAGAGTACTATATCAATAATTATAAACCACCACAACACAAAGCACACTGACTACACCTCTATCTTAAGCACAATAAAGGAAATCTCCTTCAAACAATGGAAACATAAAATATGTAGATATAGGCAAAAACACTTAATCTTAATTTTGTTTCTCTCAGGCGACATAGAACTTAACCCAGGCCCAGTATCATCTAAATGTCAAATTTGTATTAAGGCATGCACTAGCAAACAAGGAACCATTCAGTGTGACACCTGCAATGAATGGTACCACATAGCATGCCTGCATGCTAACACACCAAAGCACATAGCAATAGGCCTAAGAAATAAATATGCATCTTGGCACTGCATACATTGTGGGTTGCCCCAAATCAGTTCAGATTTATTTAACTATAAGGACCTGATCACCACAAACTCTTACAGTGTTTTGGCTAATCCTTTTATAAATAAACCACTAGATAAAATGAAACCTACCACACAAACCCATAAAATTACCCATAAAAAATCTAATAATAATAATAATCAAAACATTCTCAAAACACTAATAGTTAATTTCCAAAGCATAAAAAATAAAATTCCAGATTTAGAACTACTTATAAAAACAGAAGAACCAGACATAATTGCTGGTTCTGAAACTTGGTTGAACCCCAACATATATAACTCTGAGATTTTAAACACCAATTATAATATTTTTAGGAAAGACAGACCAGACAATTATGGAGGAGTGCTACTTGCAATTAAATCAAATATCATAGCTGAAGAAATTACTACACAGCCAAATTTTAATATAGAGTCTATTTATTGTAAAATAATTACACCAAACTCATCCCCACTTATTGTAGGCAGTATATATAGACCTCCGAATACAAACCTAGAATACATGAACAATCTTTGTAGTCAATTAACTTTCATAAAAGAGAATAATAAAAATGCAGTTCTATGGATTATGGGGGACTTTAATCTTCCAGATATAAATTGGAAAAATTATACAATCGAAAACCGTCAAACTAACAAAGAAATTAATGAACACTTTTTAGACACTATAAACAACGTAAACCTAGAACAGATAGTAAAAACAGCAACAAGGAAACATAAAACACTAGATTTATTCCTAACAAATAGACCAGGACTAGTGTTAGACTATAAAATAATTCCAGGACTGTCCGACCATGATATTGTTAGGGTCAACAATACAATAAAAACTAAAATTAATACGATACCTAGAAGAATAATCTATCTTTGGAATAAATGTAATTCAATAAAACTACACCAATCAGCGGCTAACTTCCAACAAACTTTCCTAAGTACATTTAACACAAATAGCCCAGTAGAAGAAATTTGGAAAGATATAAAAAACAAATCTAAAAACTACAATGGATGAGAACGTTCCAACAAAACTAACATCAAATAAAATTAACAAATGCTGGTTCAATTCTAGATTTAAAAAGCTATGCAAACAAAAAGAGAACTTATTTAAGAAATATAAAGCTACCTATTCATATAGGATACACAAAAAATACTTACAGATTAAACACTTGACACAAAAACTTAGTCGAAACCTCCAAAATGAATATATAAACAATGTAATTACCAAAGATAACAATAAAAACTTATGGTCCTTTATCAAATCTAAAAAAATGGAACCTTCAGGAATAGCCACACTAAAAGGCTCAAATAATAAAACCTATAATGATAATGAAACTAAAGCTAATATCCTTAACACATATTTTGCATCATCTTTTTCTGCCTCAGGCGACAAAGAAGTTTTAATAAATTTAAATAAAATGGAAGAAATAAGTAACATAACTGTAGATAAGATAGGTATACATTCACTCCTAAAAAACTTAAAAATAAACAAAGCTACTGGCCCAGATGATTTGCCTGCAAGGTTATTAAAAGAACTAAGCAATGAACTGTCCCCAATCCTTGTAGTTCTCTTTCAAGCCTCTCTAAACCAGGGTAAAGTGCCCCAGGATTGGAAATTAGCTAACTTGACTCCACTCTTTAAGAAAGGGGATAAATCAGACCCTGGTAATTACAGGCCTGTATCACTTACTAGTATCACCTGTAAATTACTACTAGAACACATAATATATAGTAGAATAGTTAACCACCTTGACAAATATAATGCCCTATGCCCACATCAACACGGCTTTAGAAAAAACAGATCATGTGAAACACAATTAATAGGTTTAATAGATGAACTATCAAAAGGCTTAGACAAAAATGATCAAATAGATACAATATTACTAGACTTCTCAAAGCATTTGACAAAGTTCACCACCTTAGTTTACTTAAAAAACTTAACTACTTTGGAATCTCAGGTTCCTTACATCACTGGATCCAAGACTTCCTTTTGGGCAGGGAGCAAACTGTAATAATAAATTGATCTAAATCTGCACCAATAAAGGTTAACTCAGGAGTTCCACAAGGAACTGTGCTAGGTCCCTTACTCTTTTTAATGTATATAAATGATTTACCCAAAAACATCTCAACAGGTACAAAAGTTAAGTTATTTGCTGATGATTGTATAATCCATAGAACAATTAAATCAGAACAAGATAGCAAAATTTTACAAAAAGACTTAGATGAATTGATAAAATGGGAAACTAACTGGAGTATGTCTTTCCACCCAGAAAAGTGTCAACTGTTAAGGGTAACAAAGAAAAAGAAACAAATAAATTCAAAATATTACATTCATGGAAAAGAACTGACCCAAACTAAAGATGCAAAATACTTAGGAGTCTTAATAAATGAGAAACTATCATGGAATCCCCATGTAAATGCAGTTATTAAAAAATCAAAACCTTAGGCTTTATAAAAAGAAACTTTAACAAATGTAATAGAGATATAAAAACTAAAATGCTACCTCACTTTGGTGAGACCTGTACTAGAATATGCATCTTCTGTATGGGACCAATCCACCAAAGAAAACATTGATAAACTAGAACAAATTCAAAAAAGAGATGCCAGATTCATTACTGGAGAATATTCAAAACTGACAAGAATAACACCATTAGTTAAATCATTAAACCTTGAAACACTAGAGGATAGAAGAACCAAGAGCAAAGTAGTAATCATACATAAAGCAATTAATTCTAATTTAGAAATACAGCACAAAGATAACTTAATACAACCCTCAGATAGACATAAAGATAAAAACACCTTTCTTATTCCGTATGCAAGAACAAACACATACAAGTTTTCCTTCTTCCCGGCCGGAATTCGGGCGTGGAATGGGTTGCCTGAAGAATCCCGGAAAACCATCACTTTATCAACATTTAAATCTCTAATAAAAATGCAGGACTAAACACAAACCATAGATAAGCGTAGGACGCAATAATCTTCTGTATAGAAGGAGCGTCTGTAAACAGATAAGATAAGAAAAGTTTCGAACATCAAAATCTGTAAATTAAACAACACACGTTGTCACAAATTGAATCCTTAACTACAACATAGTGTACACACGTTGTCACAATTTGAATCCTTAACTACAACATAGTGTACACACGTTGTCACAAATTGAATCCTTAACTACAACATAGTGTACACACGTTGTCACAAATTGAATCCTTAACTACAACATAGTGTACACACGTTGTCACAAATTGAATCCTTAACTACAACATAGTGTACACACGTTGTCACAAATTGAATCCTTAACTACAACATAGTGTACACACGTTGTCACAAATTGAATCCTTAACTACAACATAGTGTACACACGTTGTCACAAATTGAATCCTTAACTACAACATAGTGTACACACGTTGTCACAAATCGCATCCTTAACTACAACATAGTGTACACACGTTGTCACAAATCGAATCCTTAACTACAACATAGTGTACACACGTTGTCACAAATTGAATCCTTAACTACAACATAGTGTACACACGTTGTCACAAATTGAATCCTTAACTACAACATAGTGTACACACGTTGTCACAAATCGCCTAAAAATAAATATTAATTCTATATATTTGAACTCTACATCAGGGTCTCAAAATCAAAACATTGAATCATTCAGCATACACAAGAGTTTTAAAACTCAAATGAGAACGGATCATTGTCCTGCCCTACATACTCTTAATTAAACAGGCGAGACTACAAAATGGACTCAAACTTACAGCATTGTAGCCAAGCCCATGAAGCAGTCGCCCGTCTGTTGACTCCGTGTCCCGTCTGTTGACTCCGTGTCCCGTCTGTTGACTCCGTGTCCCATCTGTTGACTCCGTGTCCCGTCTCTTGACTCCGTGTCCCGTCTCTTGACTCCGTGTCCCGTCTGTTGACTCCGTCTCCCGTCTGTTGACTCCGTGTCCCGTCTGTTGACTCCGTGTCCCGTCTGTTGACTCCGTGTCCCGTCTGTTGACTCCGTGTCCCGTCTGTTGACTCCGTGTCCCGTCTGTTGACTCCGTGTCCCGTCTGTTGACTCCGTGTCCCGTCTCTTGGCTCCGTGTCCCGTCTGTTGGCTCCGTTTCCCGTCTGTTGGCTCCGTGTCCCGTCTGTTGACTCCGTGTCCCGTCTGTTGACTCCGTGTCCCGTCTGTTGACTCCGTGTCCCGTCTGTTGGCTCCGTGTCCCGTCTGTTGGCTCCGTGTCCCGTCTGTTGGCTCCGTGTCCCGTCTGTTGACTCCGTGTCCCGTCTGTTGACTCCTTGTCCCGTCTGTTGACTCCGTGTCCCGTCTGTTGACTCCGTGTCCCGTCTGTTGACTCCGTGTCCCGTCTGTTGACTCCGTGTCCCGTCTGTTGACTCCGTGTCCCGTCTGTTGACTCCGTGTGCCGTCTGTTGACTCCGTGTCCCGTCTGTTGACTCCGTGTCCCGTCTGTTGACTCCGTTTCCCGTCTGTTGACTCCGTGTCCCGTCTGTTGACTCCGTGTCCCGTCTGTTGACTCCGTGTCCCGTCTGTTGACTCCGTGTCCCGTCTGTTGACTCCGTGTCCCGTCTGTTGACCTCCTGTCCCGTCTGTTGACCCCGTGTCCCGTCTGTTGACCCCGTGTCCCGTCTGTTGACTCCGTGTCCCGTCTGTTGACTCCGTGTCCCGTCTGTTGACTCCGTGTCCCGTCTGTTGACTCCGTGTCCCGTCTGTTGACTCCGTGTCCCGTCTGTTGGCTCCGTGTCCCGTCTGTTGGCTCCGTGTCCCGTCTGTTGGCTCCGTGTCCCGTCTGTTGGCTCCGTGTCCCGTCTGTTGGCTCCGTGTCCCGTCTGTTGGCTCCGTGTCCCGTCTGTTGGCTCCGTGTCCCGTCTGTTGGCTCCGTGTCCCGTCTGTTGGCTCCGTGTCCCGTCTGTTGGCTCCGTGTCCCGTCTGTTGACTCCGTGTCCCGTCTGTTGACTCCGTGTCCCGTCTGTTGACTCCGTGTCCCGTCTGTTGACTCCGTGTCCCGTCTGTTGACTCCGTGTCCCGTCTGTTGGCTCCGTGTCCCGTCTGTTGGCTCCGTGTCCCGTCTGTTGGCTCCGTGTCCCGTCTGTTGGCTCCGTGTCCCGTCTGTTGGCTCCGTGTCCCGTCTGTTGGCATTGTGTCCCGTCTGTTGACTCCGTGTCCCGTCTGTTGGCTCCGTGTCCCGTCTGTTGGCTCCGTGTCCCGTCTGTTGACTCCGTGTCCCGTCTGTTGACTCCGTGTCCCGTCTGTTGACTCCGTGTCCCGTCTGTTGGCTCCGTGTCCCGTCTGTTGGCTCCGTGTCCCGTCTGTTGGCTCCGTGTCCCGTCTGTTGACTCCGTGTCCCGTCTGTTGACTCCGTGTCCCGTCTGTTGGCTCCGTGTCCCGTCTGTTGGCTCCGTGTCCCGTCTGTTGGCTCCGTGTCCCGTCTGTTGGCTCCGTGTCCCGTCTGTTGGCTCCGTGTCCCGTCTGTTGGCTCCGTGTCCCGACTGTTGGCTCCGTGTCCCGTCTGTTGACTCCGTGTCCCGTCTGTTGGCTCCGTGTCCCGACTGTTGGCTCCGTGTCCCGTCTGTTGACTCCGTGTCCCGTCTGTTGGCTCCGTGTCCCGACTGTTGACTCCGTGTCCCGTGCTAGACATTGTCGAAGGGTGGGCTAGAGCGGTGAGTGAGTATCATTCTAAGACTCTTAGGTAGTGATGGCAAACCTATGGCACGCGTGCCGTTGTCGGTACGCAGAGCCTCATCAGCTGGCACGCTACTAAAATATTACTTCCATAATAAAACCCTATTAAACCAAACCCACATTTTTGTGTTTTATTGGAGTTTTGGCACATAAGCTATAAATATGTTGGTTTTGATTGAATTTGGGGCACGCGGCCCCAAAAGGTTCGCCATCACTGCTATAAGGCAATTTTGAATGGCTTAGATGTTTGTCGAAACTGTATAGTAGAGTAACCTCAAGCTATTCTAGAATATGTATGTCAGTTATAAAGTAAAGTAAATCAAGCTTTATAAAAAGGTCATCTGTAATTATTAGAAAACCATTTTGCTCTATTAAGCTCATAACATTGCATATAAGTAGGCGTGTTGTAACTCACAATTATCATGACTACTCCTTCGGCTGGAAATTGATCGGATAGCACTTGTTTTCTTTTATTAAATTATAAGGCTGTGGAAATTAACGATTAATTTCTCGATTATTTGTTAAAAATTTTTATCGATTAAAATTATTTTAATCGATAAAAATTCGATTAAAATTAAAGAAAATATTTATAATATTTTTTAAAAAATTTTATTAATAAATAATTAATTATTAATAATTAATAATAATTTATATATATTATTTTACGTACAAACTTCTCCCGCGTAGTATTATAAGTTATTTTATTAATCTATGAGGACCGGCAGTTGTCAGCTAATTAATGGCTGACAGCATCAGCGCAGTTACATTTACGTGGATAACTAGACAGTTGAGCAACAATTTTGTTTTTAAGCTAACTGCGGATGGCAAAGACGAAGGTGGTGAAAAAGTTTACTGTGTTCACTGCCATAAACAATTCTCTTTTAAAGGATCAAATACATCGCTGACGTACCACCTTCAGCACAAAAATCCGATCAAGTATCAACACATTGTCATAAAATTTAGTTCAAAATATTCTTAATTTTCAATGTCTGTGAGACAAGGGAAATAACTCAATAAAATAAAATAAGTCAATTACCTGTTTTTGTTACTTCCCTTGAAATGTTCAGTTTAATGACGTCATAAATGTCTATTTTTGGCTTTAATCGAAATTAATGATTTTTCAGCAAACAAAACCCCAACAACTCATGTCGTTTCAAAAGTTAACGATTAAATTTAAATTAATCGATAACAGCCCTATTAAATTATCTATATTCCCTGTAAGACTGAATAATGGCTTTAAATTTTGACGAATCGTAGTGGGTAAAGTCACAGATATGTAAAAACATATATTTATACATTTTTTATATTCTTGTTTTATTTACTTGTATTGTCACTAGGAGCAATGTTCCCTTTAAGCTGCGTGGCGCAGCGCAACAGTTTAGAACTACCGCGCAACAAATTTGGTAAAATATTGCACAAAAATGGATGCTGTGCAAATGTACACATGAGTTGTTGGGGTTTTGTTTGCTTTGCACACGGACTAACTTACCTTATAGAGTGAACATAGATTGGGGGTGAAATTTTTTGCCATGCCTTACCTCAGTAGTTAATCGGTAATAGTCGTTATTTATCCAACAAGATTTCCTGGGAAAATACAACGAGTTGCTGAGTTGAATTCAATCTTAGACAGGGTAGTTAGTCAGTCTTAGACAGAGTAGCTAGTCAGTCTTAGACAGAGTAGCTAGTCAGTCTTAGACAGAATAGCTAGTCAGTCTTAGACAGAGTAGCTAGTCAGTCTTAGATAGAGTAGCTAGTCAGTCTTAGACAGAGTAGCTAGTCAATCTTAGACAGAATAGCTAGTCAATCTTAGACAGAGTAGCTAGTCAGTCTTAGACGGAGCAGCTAGTAGTTGAAAACTAATGTTACATCAGGCGGGCGTGAAACTGTTGAAATCAAAGGCCAGAGCCTATTCTATTCGTGGCTTCAGGCACTGAGAGGGTGACTCGAGTGTAAACATATTGAGTGTGTTAAGGCCTTAAGACTTAACACACTTGACAATTTGTTTTTATTCAAGTTAATTCTATTTTTTTTAACAGATTCATTTCTTCTGCACGGTTTTTTTTCCGTCTGTCTAATCAATTTTGCCGTGCGGCACACTATCATCGTGTTGCGGCACACTATCATCGAATTGCGGCACACTATCTTCGTATTGCTACACACTATCGTATTGCGGCATACATCACAAGCACATTTATTCTTCTTACTCTTATTTAAACTGTGTAAATATTATATCCTAATCATGACGTTGTGCTATTATTCAATGTTTATCTATTTACTAAAGTTGACCAACTATTTCTTATCACAGGAAGCATTTTTTTAAAGTTTAAAAACATGTCAATTCCGAAAGGAAGCAATTTTTTTTTAATATTATTTTTTTAAAATTATCTTTATTGGCCGTCCATAAAGTACATCACGCTCCAATGGGGTGGGGGTGTAATAAAGTGTGACAGTTTGTGTCAGGGGGGAGGGGGTCCGACCATGTGTGACATTACAAATTTATTTATTTTAATTCATTCTTTTTTAAAAAATTAGAATAATTTAATAGTTTTAAAAATAATTTTCAAAAATTTTGTGAAACACTTGAATTATTTTGATGTCAAAATAGCATGAAATGCGTAACTCCTGAATGTGTTGTTCATAAATCTGAATTGGATGCAGCAGATTGATATCAAAGTTTCAGGAATGGTTTGACAATCATGTTCGCACCAGCCAATACTTCACACAAATTGTGAAATATCAGGACATGAAATGTTGCGACAAAGTACGAAGCTCATATTTCAACGTTTTACCTTCGAGATTCTTTCCTCCTCTAATCCCAATCAACCAAACAACTGATGGACTTAGAGCTTCAGAAAGAGCAGATGCAGATTCTCATAAGTTTCCTTAATTTTTTGTGGCATAAACTCTCAAATTTGATGACATTATGCCGAGATCAACAGGATTTTAAAAAGTACAACCATATGATCTTTATTATCCATCTTTGCGGACCAGCTTACTTGATCGAATTTGCAAAGTATGTCACTTATATTTTGCCTCACAAACAATGTTGAAGAAACATGCAGGAGAACACAGAGCTCGGGCTCAGGAGAATAGGCCCACCAAAACTGTTCAAGAATCAACTCAGATAAAACGCATCCGTCCTTTGAGAATCGCTTCTAGAAGGCAAAGAGAACCTATGGCAGTTATTGCCAGAAGAGAAAATGCACATTCAGAGGCTGTTGAGTGGCTAGATGAGGATAAGTTGATATGTCTGCAATTATCCTTCCCGGAAACTATGATGGTGAAAGATTTATGTCAGTTCGTAACTATGGATGAAAATTTCATTTCACCGTTGTAAGATGATGTCCAGTGAATATTTTTGAATTAAACATAATTCATAGGACCATAATAAACAGATTCAATATAGCACAAAAGGTTGGTCACATAATTTGTCAATCTGGTCTTTATTTTAGTCAAATTGTTTTGTTTCCTTTTTATTATTTAATCACTGGTTGAGGTCAAGTTTCGACAATCTACTTCTTATCCGGTGTCAATAGATTGCATAATTGGAAGATTACCTAAAACTTGACCTCACCCATTGTAAATGAAAAGGTAGCAGATAAATGATGTGTAGAACTGTCCAGTCTAATTTTTGCAATTTGTGTTTTCAAATTCGATATAGATTGAGTTACTGTTTCATTGAATAATTGTGACAACTGTTGACAATCATCTATTCTACTATTAAAGTCATTTTAATAATCTGATTCAGTGGTGTCACTAGGGGGGGCGGGGGGCGGGCCGCCCTGGGTGACACCCATCAGGGGGTGACACCCGAGCCTAAAATTTTACAGTGTACGATTTTATGTCAGAAAACAAAAGATGACAAATTTGTTAATCTAGAAAGAAATTAAGAAATACAATGAAATACGTTACACGCGAAAATTCTAATTAAAAAAAAATATCAGTTAACTTGCAATAATAAAACAGTCCCAACACACGAACAACATTTTTAAAAAATTAGGAAAAAAAAAGAAAAGAAATAGTCGCAGCAGAGAGATCTTTAAAAAAGGCTGGAATGAAAGAGGCAGTGTCTTCTGTTTTAAAAGATATAAAGCCATTTGGGCTTGGACACACCGACAGCATGAACGAATCACACCTCACGACTCCCTCCAACACAGTGGGGTGGGGGGAATACGATTTCTATCACCCCCCCCCCAAAAAAAAGAAAATAAATCAAAAGATGGGTTTTCTTTGTTGATGTTTTTCTTGAGGAAAATTATGATTTCAATGTCTTTGAGTTAATATTTTATATATATATTTATTAAAGGCGTGAAAGCATAGATATGCATGTTTATATACAGGTAGTCCTCCGGTTACGACGGTCCCATCCTGACTTACGCTGTTTAGTGCTTACGAACGCGCCCCCGTAAAGAATAGTAGTACGCGTTATTCCATATTTTTAAAAAAAAATTCATGAGGTAACGAATTCTTTTCTCTATTTGAAATAACAAAATTATTGAAAAATATGTTTGATTATTATTTCAACCTACAACTTTCGTTTGCGAATTTTTCAAATGGTGAAGTTTTCAATCAAGTCAATAAAGCTGAGTAAGCTTACAAGTTACTTTTCAATGCTCATTAGAGAGAGCATGTTCAACCTTTTTCGTCACATGCACATTCTATTATATATTCTTTTCAACTTTGAAAAGGATCGCTCTCAGCTGCAGTTTGGTGTCATCATTGAAAGATAGATGCGAAGTGCGATGTGTACATGTGTAAAGGATTGTGTGAAATATAGCTCATTCAAAAGCAGCAAATTTTTTAGCTCTGTGCAAGTTTTTTGACTTTCGCATTGTGCTAATTCCTTTTCCTTACCCTGAGCCTGGGGCTGGACAATAACTTTTTTAAGAGTTCTGAAAATTGGACTAATTCTGAAGGTAAGCAGTCTTCGAAATCACTCATGAACCTACATGTGGAAGAAAATCAGAAGCCCCGAGCCTAGTGCTCTTTATGGGTCTTCCCGGAAGACCCCCTTAGCCATCTGGCCACCAAAGGGACGCAACAGCTGAGGACCCCCCCCCCAAGCGGTCGCTTCTGAAGCAGCCACCTTGGCATCCAAGACATAAAGTCGAAGATGCCTCCCACTAAGTTGCCCTCACAAGGAGGTGGTGGAATTTCCTACTACGACCCTCTACCACTTTGGCGCCATCCCGGCAAAGCACACGGGTCTCCATGGTTAGGACCGCCGCAGACCGGGGGATCATCAAAGATCTACCTAGGGTGCAACCCCCACTGGAAGGTTTCCTCAGAGCTGGCGTCCAATGCGTTATTCGCGGCACTTTTTGCTAATCCGTACTGGCGCTCCTGGCCCTAAACCGGCACCGCTCGATGGCGTTGCTAGTAAATTGAGGGGGACGAAACGGTTGCTTTGGATTTACCCGACCCCTTCTTCGAAATCACTTGAATGTTCGTTCTTCCATTAACTTGGCTGCTGCCCATCGGGTGGCGAAAGTGCTGACCTCAGTTAGGTTTGTAAGAAAGCCAAATTTCTCATAGATGTATTTATATGGACCTAACCAATGTTGTAGGGCTTAAGAAAGTTTGTCAATGATTACCAGAAATACCTCAATCTTGATTTTTTTCTCCAGGAGAATACTGTTTTGTTGATGTCCCTTTATGAAACTGACGCTTTCTTTTTTGTTTGATAGTATTGAAGATTGTTCACACTGTTTTTACCACGGACTTTTCCTTTCCTTTGTCTTCATAGGAATAAAATTAAGAATGCTATTTTTTAACAAACTCAATGAGAGACTTCCTTTCTAAAATTGTTTCCCAAATTTCAAGTAAATATCGACTTCCAGTTGTTCAATTTCCTTTAGAAATCCTTCTTCTTCAAATCGGCAGTCACGTGGCTGATTTTCATTCGTTTTCTGTGGTATGAGCTATTAACAGACCTTACAACATAATGTCAGGCTGACCATCTTGTGTCAGACAAGGCTTTGTTAGCATGTATCAATTTCATATGTTTTTGAAGTACCTGTCAACGATGAGTAGATGCAACAAGTCGGGTAAGAGATTTTGCAGAAGACAAAAAAATCTGACCGCAGTAGGACAACCTGCTGCTCTTTTCCCAACCAAATTAAAGGAATGAGCTGTGCACGGCACATAATGAGCTACAATGCACTTCTCACGAAGAATAGCCTGGTTTCCGTTATACTTCCTACTCATTTGCAGCATTGCCGTATGACTGTCCAAGGCATTTTCAGGGATTCGTACAAACATAATGGCCTGCATCTTTATAATACACTATAATTCATAAAAAGTTTGGGGGCCTTTAAATTATTGGGGGCTTTAGCCCGTTCAGCACCCCCCTTTTAATCCACCATAGGGGGGGGGGTCCACGTATCTGTGACAATGTGGTATGAGGAGGGGGTGTTTAAGAAATGTGACGTCACATCAAAAAACGCTAAACTTTAAATAAAAGTTCCACTTAAATATTTGATTGTTTAACATCTATTTAATTACGTTTTCAATGACTTAACGCGTGTTACGATATTACAGTGCAGACTTAACCTAAATACATATTTAAATGACAAACAATAATTAGCAACATGCTATTTTTATTGAGAAAATACGGCTTGCGGGGGGGGGTGTCAAAGCTTTGTGATGTCATATCGTAAAAAAGGGGTGGGGTCTAAGTTTTTGTGACAAAGTATGACGCTGGGGGAGGGTGGGGTAAAAATCGGCAAACTCGCGTGACGTCATTTATGGACGGCCCCTTCAGTCGTGAAGGGGTGACACCATGAGCTACCGCCCCGGGTGACACCAACCCTAGTGACGCCTCTGATCTGATTTCGCTCAAGCAAATCCGAAATCACTGCAACAACTAGAAAACAACTAGAATCGTGGGTAAGATAAAAGAAAGTGTGTGAAATAAAACTGTGTCTCACATCTGTAGTGTTGTTGTTGCTTTTAATTAATTAAAAATTGTTTTAATCTTTCCCCGTTGATCTGTGAAGATATATAAAGCTAAGGACAGGGTCTTATACCTACAAGGAAACTTCGCGTCAGGCTCATTCAAGGTAAGGGCAAGACCATAGGAGGTGAGTTACTTTGAGGATAGAAAGGTTGGAATGAGGGATTGCTCTGTGTGCCATTTTGAAATTTGTGCAGGGATCGATGTTTTTCGTGTTAATTAAATATACAGTGAAACCGCTTATAACGAACATAATTCGTTCAAGAATCTTACTTGTTAAGCGAAACACTCGTTATGAGAGGTTCCACTGTAATTCTATTTGGATGACACGTGATCCAGACTTTGTCACTGTTAAAAATGTTAATGGCAACATTACTCCAATAGTTTAGTCGTAAAGTAAACAAACAAAGTTTATAGATCTATTCCATGACATGTGAGGAATGTGGTTAAAATAGATTTTCGAAATCCTCATAAATCTATAAAATTCAACGTATTAAGCGAAGCAGTTAATTTCAAGCAAATTTGTCTAGTTATGATTTTTAAAAACGTTTACTTAATTAACGTTATTGTTTCTATGAAATTTCTGAATTTCATCAATATGGAATAGGGAAATAAATAGGGGAGTAAACAATTTTGACAATCATCACTGGTAATTTTTGTTTAATTTATCTGTAGTCAGTAGAATATCATTTAGATTTAATTTTGAGTGAAGGAAATCATAAGACCTGTGATGTTGCCATGGAGAATGACCTGGTTACCAGTCACCACACATCTGGTTGACCCTTGAGAAAGTGACATGTGTGATACAGTTTGACACAAGAGCCGTGCCATTTAGAATGTAATGAATTCAATCAAAAGCCGATTTTGTACGGACACGGGACTTAGTCATTACAATTATTTTGGGGAAGATGTTTTTTCTATTACTTTAACTGCCAGAGATGTGTAGCGTCAATAAAACTGTGGGCCATGGGGTAACAGTGAAAGTCGCCAAATATATGTTTCAATTTTAACAATAAATACCATGCACAAAACCACTTACGCTAAAACTGTACACAGAAAACCACTTACGCTAAAACTGTACATGGTAAACCACTTACGCTATTACTGTACACAGAAAACCACTTACGCTAAAACTGTACATGGTAAACCACTTACGCTATTACTGTACACAGAAAACCACTTACGCTGAAACTGTACATGGTAAACCACTTACGCTAAAACTGTACATGGTAAACCACTTACGCTATTACTGTACACAGAAAACCACTTAGGCTAATACTGTACACAGAAAACCACTTACGCTATTACTGTACACAGAAAACCACTTACGCTGAAACTGTACATGGTAAACCACTTACGCTAAAACTGTACATGGTAAACCACTTACGCTAAAACTGTACACAGAAAACCACTTAGGCTAATACTGTACACAGAAAACCACTTACGCTATTACTGTACACAGAAAACCACTTACGCTGAAACTGTACACAGAAAACCACTTACGCTAAAACTGTACATGGTAAACCACTTACGCTAAAACTGTACACAGAAAACCACTTAGGCTAATACTGTACACAGAAAACCACTTACGCTATTACTGTACACAGAAAACCACTTACGCTGAAACTGTACACAGAAAACCACTTACGCTAAAACTGTACAAGGTAAACCACTTACGCTAAAACTGTACACAGAAAACCACTTAGGCTAATACTGTACACAGAAAACCATTTAGGCTAAAACTGTATACATAAAACTACTTACGCTAAAACTGTACATGGTAAACCACTTAGGCTAAAACTGTTTACAGAAAACCACTTACGCTAAAACTGTACACAGAAAACCACTTACGCTAAAACTGTACACAGAAAACCACTTACGCTAAAACTGTACATGGTAAACCACTTACGCTATTACTGTACACAGAAAACCACTTACGCTATTACTGTACACAGAAAACCACTTACGCTAAAACTGTACACAGAAAACCACTTACGCTAAAACTGTACATGGTAAACCACTTACGCTAAAACTGTACACAGAAAACCACTTACGCTATTACTGTACACAGAAAACCACTTACGCTAAAACTGTACACAGAAAACCACTTACGCTAAAACTGTACATGGTAAACCACTTACGCTATTACTGTACACAGAAAACCACTTACGCTAAAACTGTACACAGAAAACCACTTAGGCTAATACTGTACACAGAAAACCACTTACGCTAAAACTGTACATGGTAAACCACTTACGCTATTACTGTACACAGAAAACCACTTACGCTATTACTGTACACAGAAAACCACTTACGCTAAAACTGTACACAGAAAACCACTTACGCTAAAACTGTACATGGTAAACCACTTACGCTAAAACTGTACACAGAAAACCACTTACGCTATTACTGTACACAGAAAACCACTTACGCTAAAACTGTACACAGAAAACCACTTACGCTAAAACTGTACATGGTAAACCACTTACGCTATTACTGTACACAGAAAACCACTTACGCTAAAACTGTACACAGAAAACCACTTAGGCTAATACTGTACACAGAAAACCATTTAGGCTAAAACTGTATACATAAAACTACTTACGCTAAAACTGTACATGGTAAACCACTTAGGCTAAAACTGTTTACAGAAAACCACTTACGCTAAAACTGTACATGGTAAACCACTTACGCTAAAACTGTACATGGTAAACCACTTACGCTAAAACTGTACACAGAAAACCACTTACGCTAAAACTGTACACAGAAAACCACTTAGGCTAATACTGTACACAGAAAACCATTTAGGCTAAAACTGTATACATAAAACTACTTACGCTAAAACTGTACACAGAAAACCACTTACGCTGAAACTGTACACAGAAAACCACTTACGCTAAAACTGTACATGGTAAACCACTTAGGCTAATACTGTACACAGAAAACCATTTAGGCTAAAACTGTATACATAAAACTACTTACGCTAAAACTGTACATGGTAAACCACTTAGGCTAAAACTGTTTACAGAAAACCACTTACGCTAAAACTGTACACAGAAAACCACTTACGCTAAAACTGTACACAGAAAACCACTTACGCTAAAACTGTACATGGTAAACCACTTACGCTAAAACTGTACACAGAAAACCACTTAGGCTAATACTGTACACAGAAAACCATTTAGGCTAAAACTGTATACATAAAACTACTTACGCTAAAACTGTACACAGAAAACCACTTACGCTAAAACTGTACATGGTAAACCACTTAGGCTAATACTGTACACAGAAAACCATTTAGGCTAAAACTGTATACATAAAACTACTTACGCTAAAACTGTACATGGTAAACCACTTAGGCTAAAACTGTTTACAGAAAACCACTTACGCTAAAACTGTACACATAAAACCACTTACGCTAAAACTGTACACAGAAAACCACTTACGCTGAAACTGTACACAGAAAACCACTTACGCTAAAACTGTACACAGAAAACCACTTACGCTAAAACTGTACACAGAAAACCACTTACGCTAAAACTGTACACAGAAAACCACTTACGCTGAAACTGTACACAGAAAACCACTTACGCTGAAACTGTACACAGAAAACCACTTACGCTAAAACTGTACACAGAAAACCACTTACGCTGAAACTGTACACAGAAAACCACTTACGCTGAAACTGTACACAGAAAACCACTTACGCTTAACTGTAAAACAACTCAGATGCCGACATTGGAGAAATATATTTTGATGATTTAATTTAAATTTAATTTTGTAGGAAAATACACTCAAAAATGCACAAAGCTAAATGGCCATAAAATCTATGTTGCAAATAAAACGTTTTAACAAATTATTACCGGAGATTTCTGTAAATAGGTCCACCCGATCATAAGCCCATGGGCTTGTATACGGAAAGCCTTTACAGGCCCATGGGCTTATATTAGGTTAAAAAATTACTAAACTCACATACCGCAACTTTTGATGAATCGTCACTGTCATTAAGTATATTATAAAAATAAATGTTGATGTTTTTTTGTTTTTTAATTGTCGCTAAACATAAAATTTCTAACGAAAACGTAAAACCGCAAATGTGTTATTTTCGGAATATTTTTTTAGGATATTATTTCCTGGAAAAAGAATTTGTCTTTTGAACCTGAACATGCATTTCCGTTTCCATATAAACGCCCATGGGCCTTAAATTTATTTGGTACAAAACTTTCAATCTTGTAACATCATTTTTCCGTTCTGAAGCCCATGGCCTATTTACGGATATCTCCGGTAACGGTTTATCTTTAGGACCTTGGACTTTATATACTGATTCAATTTTAATTTGTCCACATACTAGTACATCAATGAAATTACACTTAAATTTGGTTCCCGCGCTGTAGCAGTCACTCAATGTACTTCAATGTGTCTCTTGTTCTCTCTTGAAATGCCAGACTCTAATGATGATTGGCACTGTATTCTTCGCCTCTCTGGTCCTGGGAACCATCTCAGGGTCTCCCCTGATCCCCATTGGGGTGAGTAGGAATGATTTTTTTTAATAACCGTTATTGTATGTATGTGGGACGAAAATGGTGTAGGGGCCGTGGAAATACATTTTCATTAAGCATTTGACAGCTTGAAATTATGTATTTGCTCTAGTTATACAGACAATCACGAGTTTATATATATATAATAACTACCACTTAGACAACTTCCGCATTAATCGTTCAAGTCGATGCTTCTCTACGTAATTAAAACACGTCATTGGTGAAGGTTGCTAGGGACGCGTGTCAAGGCTACGCAGATCATGGGCGTTAAAAAATTGTGACGTGCTTAACAGTTAACAGACAATAACAACCAAATTATTATTAATGTTCTTGTTTTCGGCGATGATCTTTGGTTATGATCGGAAATGTTTCGTAACAGACCTAATGAAGATTGTTTCTACTCGGTAACCCTACTACGCTCTATTATTGTTTTCGAACTTTTTAACCAGCATTATATCGGCCGTTTTCTTAGGCTCCAGTTGTTTATTCGTACTCATTTACCGCCTATATCCAAGCGAGAAAATATATTGTTTGAGTTGGTTGGCCATTTGAAACAAAACCTTCAGTGGGAAAATCGTTCCGCGCTAAAGGTGGCAAGCACCTGGTCTGAATAATGGCCGTAGCCTATTGCCTTCTTAACAACAGGGATTGAGTAACTTCTAGTCTTAAAAATATCACCCCCACAAAACATTAATACAATAGCTGTCGTTACCCAAACCGAAATGTTTCACTGAAGGGAAATGTGTGTAGAGACTCTCGCTTTGTTTTCTTGCAGTTTATGTAAATTTGTGATTAAATCATATCTTTCCGTAAACACTACTTAATTCATTTAACCGAAAAACTTTTAATTTTTAAATCACTTATATTAATTCGTGGCGTCTGCTTAATTCTTTGCCGCAAAAACTTTAGATCGATTTTTAACCCACTCCCCCGTATACTAGCAAGCTGAAATTTAGCAGGCAGACTGGGGGCGATGATAAAAATTATCTTTCAAAATTTCACGACGATCGAATGTACTGTAATTAAATTAATGAATTTTTAGATTATCTCTATGTATCTCTATGTAGCATGTAAATTTTTGTGCAAGACTGTCGCAATGCTTATTATATTGAACAACCTTTTTAAATCCCTTATACTCTACCGCCATCTCTGTCTCTCAGTCTCTCTGTCTGTCTTGGGCGGGCACCGCGGAAAAACAAAAGTAAAAAATGACCCACTTCCCGTAAAGGCATCGAGATGAAATTTGGCACACGGACTCACGTCACCTAACAATGCATCGTTTCAAAATTTCAGATCGATTGAGCGTACCGTAATTAAGTTACATCTCGTGTTTTAAGCAGATGTACCTTCGTGCTTTTGTTTACATTTTGCGTGTCACGCTGAGATCGGTCCAGCGATCGGTGACAAGAACTTTCCCCTCTCCCACCCCCACCCCCGGGTTAAAAGCAAAGGGGAGTTAAGACAGATTTCAGTCTGTAAATATTTGTCGCGCTTGAACATAATCAATACTTTTAGTTATGTCTCATACATAAGGGAGTTATAGTCAAAAACGTTGTTTTTACGTATTTGTTTTATTAAATCCCTTATATTAACTTCACCGCCGTCTCTGTCTCTCTGTCTTGGGCGGGCACCGCGGAAAAACAGAAGTAAAAAATGACCCACTTCCCGTCATGCCATCGAGCTGAAATTTGGCACACGGACCCGTGTCACCTAACAATGCACAATGCATTGTATCAAAAAGTCGTATCGATCGAACTTACAGTTATTAAATTAATGCATTTTTAGTTTATCAATATAAACTACATGTAGCGGTCGCTATTGTTTACATTTTACGGGTCACTTGACTTCACCCCAGCCTTCGGTGAACACTTCTCGTGTTTTAACCAGGTAAACCACCTTGAGTTGAGTTAACGCATCGACGCCACCCGTCCATGTCCACACCCCCTCCCCCTTCCCCCATTTTTAAAACCAGGGGAGATATTTTCGGTCTCAGTCTGTAAATGTTTGTATCGTTTGAACATAATCAATACTTTTAGTTATGTCTCATATATAAGGGATTTATAGTCAAAAACTTTGTTTTTACGGGGTTGTTTTATTAATATATTCCTTTCGCGCGGTGCGGTGCGTATTATATTGACCGTACCTTTTTCATACATTCCTGATCTGTAAATGTTTATGCTAGTCAGTCGCGCTGTGCGCATTATATTAAACATGTTTTTTAAAACCCTTTTCCCATGATCAAATCGAGCTGAAATTTAGCAGGGAGACTGTAGTAGTTTTTTTTAAACTATAAATTAGGGCTGTTAACGATTAATTTAAATTCAATCGTTAACTTTTGAAAAAATAACGATTAATTAATCGTTAATTTCGATTAAAGCCGAAATTATGACGTAATAAGTAACACTTATTAAACATTCTTGTTTAAAATCTAAATAACACTGGAATGTCACCTTTATATGTCATCTTTTAACCAACTACGCAAAAAAACAATTGTATTGACATTATTTGTGATGACATAAGTGATGAGCGGGTCTAATTGACAATATAACTAGCCGAGCTGAACAATCGTTCACATAGCTTTGGATTGTCTCAGCTGAAGTTTCTGATACTAGAGTGGATGTTTGGTTTGAAGTTGATATGTAAGCGAAATATTAGAACCATTGTAGCAATGTGCCCTTTAAGCAGCGCGGCTGCGCAGATATTTGACCGACACCACGCTGGAGTTTAGAATCATCGAGCCTCAAATTTTGTTTTTAAAAAATTGCACAAAAATGGACGTTGTGAACTTTGCACGCGAGCTCTTTTATTTTTGCACACGGACCAACGAAGCTAAGACTTAGAGGGAACATTGCATGGTAGGCAAACAATTTCTCTCAAAGGACACAATAACCTTTATCAACATTTTGAACATTCACGTCAGTCAATAGTTTAAAACCAAAATGTTCGAGTAATCGTCCGGAAATTAGTTTATATTTATCGGCCGAAATATTTTACTTTTTGACTTCCAGTACATTTATAAGTGGTGGTTCGATTAATCGTTAAAAAAATTTAATCGTTAAACATTTTAAAGATTAATCGAGAAATTAATCGTTAACTTCCGCAGCCCTACTATAAATCTAATATATAAAGATGAAAGTTTGTGTGTTTGTTTGTTACCAATGGAATTCCACACCGTTGGACCCAGGATGCTGAAATTTTGCATGGGACTCTCATTTGACCCGAGACAGGTGATAGGCTATGTTTCAACCCCAGGTGACCACCCTTAGGGTAAGGGGGCCCATAATCAGAAAATGTAGAGCCAAATAAAGACAAAATAAATTCTCATTTCGATATTGAACAGCTTCATGCGGACATTCAAAACGAGTTCATTTTGGTGCGTTATTTTTTACAATACTTTATTTTGAGCTGTGCGCTTTCAAAAATCTTTTATTGTCAAATTACGGTGCGCACCTTTTCGTGTACGCATCTTAAATTGAGCAGTGTAATTTTATCATAGTATAACATTCATATTTGTGTTTGCCTTGCGGTACGAAACAGTCGCCTTTTATACAAATAGTTTCTTTATATTATAGATGGGTTAAAACTATTTCATTACATTTGTCACACGATGTATGGTATTTATTTTTAAATTAAGAGTTCATTATGTTGTTTCTAATGTCAATGAAGTTATTAAAAAATCAAACAAAACCTTAGGCTTTATAAAAAGAAACCTTTACAAATGTAATAAAGATATAAAACTAAAATGCTATCTCACTTTGGTGAGACCTGTACTAGAATATGCATCTTCTATATGGGACCCATCCACCAAAGAAAACATTGATAAACTAGAACAAATCCAAAAAGAGCTGCCAGATTCAATACTGGAGAATATTCAAAACTGACTAGAATAACACAATTAGTTAAATCATTAAACCTTGAAACACTAGAAAATAGAAGAACCAAGAGTAAAGTAGTAATTATACATAAAGCAATTTATTCTAATTTAGAAATACAACACAAAGATAACTTAATACAACCCTCAGATAGACATAACGCCCCCCTAGAATAACAGGGTTCTATGTGACCTTTTTGTCGAACGGAGATATTCGCGTTTGAAAATTTGATGTTTGGGTACGACAAACTATACATGTTTTTGCCAAAGTTGTTATTGCATTCTGTTTGTACTATCAATACAAGGTTTTACCATTTAATACAATTTTTTTTGGTGTTAATTTAGATTTTATATGAATTTTTTAAATTTTCAATAGACCCTTTTAATTCTGAAAATGCCATTTCAATTAATTATAACAAGGTTCTATTATTTTTTACACTATAATTTTATTGGTTTATTTAAAGAAAAAGTACTTATTCTTAATTAAGAGCTCTAATACTGATAAAGACAACAAAAAATATAACAACAAAAGATTATATTTAATCAAAGACAGACAATATTTGTTTATATTTTTCAATGTATTTTTATTTATTTATTTGTACTAACATTAAAACTGTAACTTTTATTGTAAAAATAAATGTTTTTTACACACAGCAAAAATTGTTCTTTGACTTTCTACATTTTAACATGTTACTGTAAGAGAAAAAAATGCTATCATTTGTATGTTACTTAAGTGTGTTACTGTAATACTGCCTATCTATTTCTGGCATGTATTTTAACATTTCTGTTAAGTCTGATTTCTTTGCCTCAGACAGTTTATTAGAAGAAATTGCAATCTTTGGCACAGGCATCAATACTTGAGTGGGTTGAATAGTTGTGACACAACTTCTTGTCAAAATAGGTTTTCTTAAATTTATGTTTTCAAATGTTATGTCTTTATGGCTAAATTTGCAACAAACCATTGGCTCATTTTAAAATTTTATAACAGATACTTTGGAATATTTTACACATTGAAAGTTAAATATCTCAGCACATGCTTTAAAATCTTTAAAGTCATTTGCCCTCATCTGAATAATTATAAAAGGTTTTTTTCTGTTTACAGTTTTAAGGACTCTAATTAGACTTATTGGGGAAAACACTTCATGTGCTTTTAAGGCTTTCTCAATTTGTGAATGCATATTATCAACAACTTGAACACAAGAGTGACCAGGTACCCTAAATTTCATGGTGACTGACTCAATGTGTGGATGTGTGTTCAAAAAATGAAGAAATGCATATGATATTATGCTATTTTTGTTTTGAGGTACACATGAATCACTCCATGTTACAATGTTTTTAATGTCCATATCTGATTCAGTTATCCTTTCAAGGATTTTAACAAAAGCTGAAGCTATATCATTGCCAGCTCTCCCAGATAAATTCTCTGACCATATTACACAATAGCCTTGTTTACTTTTAGAAGAATATCCAGTTAAATTATAAACATTTAATTTTCTTCTGTAAAAAAAAGAACTGATGTCAGCCCAGGGGCGGATTAAGACTGCACGGGGCCCCTGGCTGCAATTCAAACTGGGGCCCTATCCAGCCAGTGTAAGTTTAGATAAAATGATTGCTAGCAGCTAATATAAGACTGTAACTTGTAAATATTCATCCAAAATAATTATTCATGAAAAAACCGAATTCGAAGAAATAACTTTTTGCCGGTATCCTAAAATTGAGTGTATAAGACAATTTATAAAATTAAAAAACACATGGAAAAAATATTCACACCCCACCCGGGGATCGAACCCGCCACCGCTTGCACCACAAGCCTTAGTACTTCACATTCGGCCACGAGAGCTTATTTAGGGTTGTCAATTTAAAATATATATATAATATTATTTAATAATTTCAGTTATTGAGCCTATCAAATCAGGTTTTTTGACTGCTAAGACTATCGTGTGGGAAAATAGATCATTTTAATAGATGAGACTTTATTAATTTATCATATTTTCAGCAATTCATGTATACATTTGTCAACATTTATTATAAAATATGCTAAGTTTGGGGGTCCTAAATCATCGGGGGCCCCTGGCTTTAGCCCGTTCAGCTTAATCCGCCATAGTGTCAGCCCTTGGGAGAGAAATGACATTTTGCAAATCAAAGCTTATAACAACATCAACATGTTCATCTTTCAGGTCATTCTGAGCTGCTACGCGCATTGCATTTTTATTCTCAATGTGAGAAGCATAGTTTTCTGACTCTTTTTCTGTTAAGGTATTTTGCTCTTGTGCCACTTTGACACTTTCACAGAGATCACATCGATCCTTCTATCTAGTGTGAAAGTTAATATTAAACTCTGTGTTAAAAATGTATCTATAATAAGAACCTTTTACAGGTGTTTGACCTTGTTCAAGTGACTGCTCTACAAATAGATAATACATTTTATTTATATTAAGGTCACCCTGTAAAAACTCTTTTTTTGTAGATTTCCTACAGTAGTGTGATTCCACACGAGGAAAGCTATTGATATGATCAATCACAGTTTTTCTATCTATCTCTGAGATTTTTTTCTTGATGTGTTTGCCTCTTCCATCTCTTCATGGTGTGCCAGTAACAAGATTTTTTTTATTATGGGTTTATTATGGCCAGAGTGCCAAGATAATAGTTCTTGCAAACTCTCACATTAGAGCATCCAACTGCAAAGCTATAAAAATATGTGTTTAAGCGCCTAGATTCATTTTCTGCACATTTTTTTAAAACATTGACTAGTATTTAAAATATATTAATGCTTTTAATCGTAATTAAGCGTATAAAAGTTTTTGAAAATGTTTTCCCTTTCAGTTGTTGAAATTTTGGTTTCACATTTAAACTGGCAAATCTTTTTACAGTCTTTTAGATGCAGAATTTTCTTTTCAGGAACAACCTTGTTCCTTATATTTATGTAAGCCTGCCCAGCTTCAGACAATTTTTTCCTTTGATTGCATTTCCAATTCTCAGGATTGCGTTGTCTCTTCCTTGTCAGCTTCTTACTGCCATTAGTGTCACTGTTTGATGCTCCTATTTCTAAATTAGATTGACCTATCAAAGGTGTGCTGGCCTCTCTTGAACATGTCTCAGGAGTTTGACTGCAGTTTTTTATGTTCTGCTCAGTCTGAGTTTCACTCTCATTGAATGTATGCGATGCTGGCATCAGAAGGTGCAAGTGAGACTGACTATGAGGAGATGAAAGAATGCTGGGGAAAAAAATAAAGTGGAGTTAAAACTAAAGTCATATTAACTTTTCTTATGCATCTGCATTGTTCTTTAATTGATACAGACCAAAGACTCGAAGAGTGTGAGTGTGTAACTGTAACTACACACCTGACCTCGTTTCGATTATGATGGCTCAAGCCGCTCAATATTAACTATTTTGCATTTAGAAACTATGTTTGAATAAAAATACTTACTTCTTCAGAAGAACTATCACATTGCAGTGGATAGTTGTGGTCACTGCTATTAGTGTCATTTTTGCTCGAAGAGGCAGAGGTACTTGAAAAACTAAGCCTAGTGACGACGTCCGCCATTTTGATACAACCCACCCGTACCAGGGTATACAACAAGGCATATGATTGGCTGGTTATGTTAAACTAAATCTTAAAGCCCTTTTTTCAGTGGCTTACGGTAGATAGGACCTTGCTAAAACCATAATCTTATCTTATCTTATCTTATCTGTTTACAGACGCTCCTTCTATACAGAAGATTATTGCGTCCTACGCTTATCTATGGTTTGTGTTTAGTCCTGCATTTTTATTAGAGATTTAAATGTTGATAAAGTGTTGGTTTTCCTGGATTCTTCAGGCAACCCATTCCACGCCCGAATTCCGGACGGGAAAAAGGAAAACTTGTATGTGTTTGTTCTTGCATACGGAATAAGAAAGGTGTTTTTATCCTTATGTCTATCTGAGGGTTGTATTAAGTTATCTTTGTGTTGTATTTCTAAATTAGAATTAATTGCTTTATGTATGATTACTACTTTGCTCTTGGTTCTTCTATCCTCTAGTGTTTCAAGGTTTAATGATTTAACTAATGGTGTTACTCTTGTCAGTTTCGAATATTCTCCAGTAATGAATCTGGCAGCTCTTTTTTGAATTTGTTCTAGTTTATCAATGTTTTCTTTGGTGGATGGGTCCCATACAGAAGATGCATATTCTAGTGCAGGTCTCACCAAAGTGAGGTAGCATTTTAGTTTTATATCTCTATTACATTTGTTAAAGTTCCTTTTTATAAAGCCTAAGGTTTTGTTTGATTTTTTAATAACTTCATTGACATGGGGATTCCATGATAGTTTCTCATTTATTAAGACTCCTAAGTATTTTGCATCTTTAGTTTGGGTCAGTTCTTTTCCATGAATGTAATATTTTGAATTTATTTGTTTCTTTTTCTTTGTTACTCTTAACAGTTGACACTTTTCTGGATGGAAAGACATACTCCAGTTAGTTTCCCATTTTATCAATTCATCTAAGTCTTTTTGTAAAATTTTGCTATCTTGTTCTGATTTAATTGTTCTATAGATTATACAATCATCAGCAAATAGCCTAACTTTTGTACCTGTTGAGATGTTGTTGGGTAAATCATTTATATAAATTAAAAAGAGTAAGGGACCTAGCACAGTTCCTTGTGGAACTCCTGAGTTAACCTTTATTGGTGCAGATTTAGATCCATTAATTATTACAGTTTGCTCCCTGCCCAAAAGGAAGTCTTGGATCCAGTGATGTAAGGAACCTGAGATTCCAAAGTAGTTAAGTTTTTTAAGTAAACTAAGGTGGTGAACTTTGTCAAATGCTTTTGAGAAGTCTAGTAATATTGTATCTATTTGATCATTTTTGTCCAAGCCTTTTGATAGTTCATCTATTAAACCTATTAATTGTGTTTCACATGATCTGTTTTTTCTAAAGCCGTGTTGATGTGGGCATAGGGCATTATATTTGTCAAGGTGGTTAACTATTCTACTATATATTATGTGTTCTAGTAATTTACAGGTGATACTAGTAAGTGATACAGGCCTGTAATTACCAGGGTCTGATTTATCCCCTTTCTTAAAGAGTGGACTTACATTAGCTAATTTCCAATCCTGGGGCACTTTACCCTGGTTTAGAGAGGCTTGAAAGAGAACTACAAGGATTGGGGACAGTTCATTGCTTAGTTCTTTTAATAATCTTGCAGGCAAATCATCTGGGCCAGTAGCTTTGTTTATTTTTAAGTTTTTTAGGAGTGAATGTATACCTATCTCATCTACAGTTATGTTACCTATTTCCTCCATTTTATTTAAATTTATTAAAACTTCCTTGTCGCCTGAGGCAGAAAAAGATGATGCAAAATATGTGTTAAGGATATTAGCTTTAGTTTCATTATCATTATAGGTTTTATTATTTGAGCCTTTTAGTGTGGCTATTCCTGAAGGTTCCATTTTTTTAGATTTGATAAAGGACCATAAGTTTTTATTGTTATCTTTGGTAATTACATTGTTTATATATTCATTTTGGAGGTTCCGACTAAGTTTTTGTGTCAAGTGTTTAATCTTTAAGTATTTTTTGTGTATCCTATATGAATTGGTAGCTTTATATTTCTTAAATAAGTTCTCTTTTAGTTTGCATAGCTTTTTCAATCTAGAATTGAACCAGCATTTGTTAATTTTATTTGATGTTAGTTTTGTTGGAACATTCTCATCCATTATAGTTTTTAGATTTGTTTTTATATCTTTCCAAATTTCTTCTACTGGGCTATTTGTGTTAAATTTACTTAGGAAAGTTTGTTGGAAGTTAGCCGCTGATTGGTGTAGTTTTATTGAATTACATTTATTCCAAAGATAGATTATTCTTCTAGGTATCTTATTAATTTTAGTTTTTATTGTATTGGTGACCCTAACAATATCATGGTCGGACAGTCCTGGAATTATTTTATAGTCTAACACTAGTCCTGGTCTATTTGTTAGGAATAAATCTAGTGTTTTATTTTTCCTTGTTGCTGTTTTTACTATCTGTTCTAGGTTTATGTTGTTTATAGTGTCTAGGAAGTGTTCATTAATTTCTTTGTTAGTTTGATGGTTATCAATTGTATAATTTTTCCAATTTATATCTGGAAGATTAAAGTCCCCCATAATCCATAGAACTGCATTTTTATTATTCTCTTTTATGAAAGTTAATTGACTACAAAGATTGTTCATGTATTCTGGGTTTGTATTCGGAGGTCTATATATACTGCCTACAATAAGTGGGGATGAGTTTGGTGTAATTATTTTACAATAAATAGACTCTATATTAAAATTTGGCTGTGTAGTAATTTCTTCAGCTATGATATTTGATTATAATGCATATTAGAACTTTGTAATTTTCATTGGAAAGGCCTATCTCGTGTTAGAACCTTGTAATTCTGTACTTTCTGCAAAATTGGCCCACGATACAGCTTTCAGATTTTGTGCTATGATAGATTGAAACATGGGCAATATCCCAGGGGTGATAACTCATTTTTTTTCAAAAAATGGACTTAGAACCTTGTTATTCTATGGGGGGCGATAAGGATAAAAACACCTTTCTTATTCCGTATGCAAGAACAAACTCATACAAATTTTCGTTCTTCCCATCCGGAATTCGGGCGTGGTATGGGTTGCCTGAAGAAACCAGGAAAGCCAACACTTTATCAACATTTAAAACTCTAATAAGAATGCAGGACTAAACACAAACCATAGATAAGCGTAGGACGCAATAATCTTCTGTATAGAAGGAGCGTCTGAAACAGATAAGATAAGGTAAGATAAGTCAAAAGAGCTTAGTCGTAATTAAGAGGAACTATATGTTTTGTTTTTCTTAAAATTTGTTGCGTTTTCTTTATTAATTTTTCTCGCTTATTTTACTGGCTCAATCCCTTAAATTTACTTATTAAAGTTAATCATCAATGATTATTACATGCATATAAAAGCCTACGACCAATGCTGTGGGTTTTTTTATTACATAAGCTCTATAAATTTACAATTTAAACCTTTCTACCGGACTTATAAACAGAAGTATATTAAATAAATACAAGTGAACCTAAAAGCAATTAATTAAGTTGGGCGGTGAATTGAATATGCCATGGTCATTACGCTGTAGCGAAATAACAAAAGCCATTTTAAAAATAGATGTTTAGTCAAACATATCATCTTTTTTTTTAATTTCGTAAATTATTTATTTATTTTTCAGAAACTAATTCTTTTGTTTGAAATATAATTTACAAACTATAATGTCCCATCGGGAAACATGATCAACAACATAATTGAATTCCTTTTTTTAAATCCTTTATATTAACTCGTGGTGTCTGCGGCCGACCGACCGACCTTGCTTGCTTGCTTGCTTGTCGCCAAAACTTTTGATCGATTTTTAACCCACTTGCTCGCAAGATAGCGAGCTGAAATTTTGCAGGCAGTTTCGTACCGATGATAAAAACAATGTATCAAAATTTCAGATCGATCGCATGTACCGTAATTAAATTATTGATTTTTTAGATTATTTTATTTATTCCTATGTATCATGCTATTTTTTGAGATAGAGCGTCGCGGTGCGTATTATATTGAACAACCTTTCTGTCGCGCAATAAGGTGCGTATTTTACTGACAACACTTTTTATAAACCTATTCCTGATCGGTGCGCATTATATTAAACACGTTTTACGACACAACTGCAAATTTGTATTTTTGGATGGTCTTGCGCTGCGTATTATAATGAACATTCTTTTAGTTACGTCTCATACGTAAAGGATTTATAGTCAAAAACTTGGTTTTTTACGGGTTGTTTTTATTAAATCCTTTATATTAACTCGTGGTGTCTGCGGCCGACCGACCGACCGACCGACCTTGCTTGCTTGCTTGTCGCCAAAACTTTTGATCGATTTTTAACCCACTTGCTCGCAAGATAGCGAGCTGAAATTTTGCAGGCAGTTTTGTACCGATGATAAAAACAATGTATCAAAATTTCAGATCGATCGCATGTACCGTAATTAAATTATTGATTTTGTAGATTATTTTATTTATTCCTATGTATCATGCTATTTTTTGAGATAGAGCGTCGCGGTGCGTATTATATTGAACAACCTTTCTGTCGCGCAATAAGGTGCGTATTTTACTGACAACACTTTTTATAAACCTATTCCTGATCGGTGCGCATTATATTAAACACGTTTTACGACACAACTGCAATTTTGTATTTTTGGATGGTCTTGCGCTGCGTGTTATAATGAACATTCTTTTAGTTACGTCTCATACGTAAAGGATTTATAGTCAAAAACTTGGTTTTTTACGGGTTGTTTTTATTAAAATTATACCCATCACATAAAAGCCGTAAATTTAAATCGTATAACATAGAGACAAATATATAAAAGAATTATATATCATTTCCATATTAAAAACACTAATTAATAAAGACTATCGAAAAGTATACAATTTATTTTTGGAGCAGTACTTCATTACAAGACTTCATTTTAAGCGCCCGCCCTTAAATTAACTTTCATTGACTAAAAATGGTGCGCAAATTTTATTGCGAGCTTTTTAAATAAGATTGAGTTAGTTTCTTTAAATGATTTTTGAAACTTCATTACATTTAGAACATTTTTACTTTAGGGGCCGTCCATAAAGTACGTCACGCTCAAGTGGGGGAGGGGGTATAAGAAAGTGTGACAGTTTGTGACAGGGGAGGGGGGAGCCGGGCCATGTGTGACGTCACACTGTTTTATATTAAATGTTAATTATTTTTAATAAAAAACAAATTTTTTGTTCGAAAGTGTGACGTACTTTAGTCCCAGATTTGTGAAGTTTTGTGACAGGTGGGGAGGAGGGGAGTTAAAACTTGTCAAAAATAGCGTGACGTACTTTATGGACGGCCCCTTATTAGGCTCTTTAGTATAAGACAGCTATTGCCTTTTAGAGAGAAGGTGGGAGCGTAGTTCCTTAAATTATACCTGCTGTTACAAATATTTCATTACTTTGATAGTTAACGATGTAGGTCATAATAAATTAAATGTGTTTACGTGCACGGCAGTTGCCGTCAATTTAAAAAACAACTGGTAGTTAACTTTATTTAGTACCCCTTATAAATTTGTGAGCGTAGTATATGAGAAAAGCCTTCTCTAAGTGAAATCAACTCATTAGTAATGAACTTTAGAGAGTTGAATGGTTTTTTTCTTATAACAATAAATTTCTGATATATATGGCATAACATAATAAAATATATCCACTCTAAAAAAGTGTGTTTAACAGTTTATAAAGAATGAGAGACTTTCTTAATATTTTTTTTAAATTCTCTTGATTAAACTTCATTTAGTGTCCCTACTACATAAAAGCCTAAGCACCCACTCAATAATGGTCCAACTTCCCATTGCATAAAAGTCTAAGAAATTTTCAGACTCACACTATAATAAATTAAGACACTGAATCTATCTCTGATCTTAAAAGTAATGTTGAGTAAAAATTGCTTTTCTTATATCAGCTAAATTATTACAGTATAATATTTGACTACTCGATCACATGATTATCTACACTAACCTTAAGTTAACATGACCTGATAACTAGATTGAATTTTTACCTCAATGGGAATTAAATATGTCCATTGATTTCTTTCCAGGATTCCAAAATATATTTTTTTCAAAAAAAATGTATATCTTCGTTTCCCATACGTTTTAAGCGTAATGATCAATATTAAATATACTAGGCAAATAAATTATCTAATTTCCAGGGGGAAAAAACAAGGAAAAAGGAGCTGGAAAGAGAAAAAGTGAGCTTAATGATATAATTTACAAAATATAATGTCTTATCTGAAAAACGGAAATCAACAAAGAATTGATATGCCTTGGAGAAACAGCAGCATATAAGATTTGGAAACAGTCGCTAATGGGACCATTTTGATGAAGGGGACAAAAGTGAATACAATTATAAATATAGTTT
>CALYLW010002568.1:11751-52703 GCA_944989445.1 Ampullaceana balthica
GTCAGCAGTCTAGTTGTGTATCTATCTTAAGGTCTTTCATCAAATTTAAAGATTGAAAAATAAATTATGTCTCCTGTAAGATTGTTATCTCCGTTCATTATATATTACAGATTTTCTACGTTAAGTACATTTTTTAAATTCCAAATAAAACATCCGAAATACGTGAGTGCCATTTGAGGGATTTTAGTTTTCTTTTGTCTCACGCGATTCCAAAATCTTCCAACTTTAAAGTTTGTTTTACATGATAAATTTTATCGAGAGTTGTTTTTTTTTAAAATGTTATTTTTAAAAAATGAGTGATGGAAACCGGTGAATAGAAATGGATTTCAAGGACAGAGTGTATTTAGAGGGTGTAGAGAAGAGTGTGTCGATAAAAATGAGTAGAGAAGAGTGTGTCGATAACAGTGTGTAGAGAAGAGTGTGTCGATAACGATAACAGTGTCTAGAGAAGAGTGTGTCGATAACAGTCTGTATAGAAGAGTGTGTCGATAGCAGTGTGTATAGAAGAGTGTAGATAACCGAGTGTAGAATAGAGAGTTTTAAACTTAGGGTGAAGATAAAAGGGTGTAGAGAGGATGGTGTAGAAAAGAGGGTTTGTAAATGAGTGTGTAGAGAAGAGTATTTAGACAAGAGGGTTTAAAGAGGAAAGTGTTGAATAGAGGGTGTAGAGAAGTTGTGGTTGAATGAAGGTGTAGTAAAGAGGTTATAGAGAACATGGTGTTGGAAAGAGGATGTAGTGAAGAAAGTGTACGGAAGAAGGAGTTGAGGGAAGAGTGTTGAAAAGAGTGTGTTTATGATCTCAAGTTGCTAAAGTGTTTGTGTCCTTTAACCGATAAATATTATATTCTTATTTTTAAAAAAAGAGAACATTCTCACTCCAGTTTATGGGACATTAAGGTCGAAATAAATGTTATCTTTCCTTTTAGTTTATTCAAATCTCTTCTGTTCTACATTTTTCCTACGCCTTTATCTATTTAAAATAAACTATGTGAGTCTACCAATGTCCCAGCGTTTACCGCTTGTTATTTTATCGGATAAGACTTTCTGCCTGGACAGTGGCGTGGCTAGGGTCATCTGCGCCTCTTGTCGGGCTAAAAGATTCTGGGAGCTCACTGAGCTCCGAAGAAAATTTTGAAACTTTTACGATTTATATGATTCATTTTCTAAGCATCTGGTATTTTAATGAAATAGAATACTGACTAATATTTCTCTATTTGAAAAAATACCCTCTTCTAATTATACATGAATGCAATAGACATTATCTACAACAAATTGACCCTCTTTGATTTGAATGTCGCAAACTCGTCAATCACGTTGTAAAAATTAATATTCTTAAGTGTTTTCTCATTCGATTCTAAGGAGTACAAGAACACTAAAACAATCTTGTCCCATTTAAGGACGTAAATAAGACAAAATAAGCTCAGTTTGCTAAAGGACCTCTCACAGCTTGCTATTGAAACAGCAATTGTTAGAAGTATTTGCAATTATATGCGCATGATTCGGAAATACGTCATCTCCATATGAAACAATAAACCAAGACGATCCATAGGAGTTTCCGTTAGAACTTCATTCCAGGGTACTCAGCCGAAATTTGAAGTGTCCGATGTCATGTGCACAATTCGTGACCATTGACGTCAGTGTCGTAGAGATTTCCAAAATCTAAGTAATTTTGACGAAGTGTATAGTGAGAAGAGTTTTGACGTCTAGTAAAAATCCCAAATTTGGTGTTTAGGTTTTTTAGACGTTAAAACCATATTGATATCTTCTGTTGGAGTCTATTAATTACGTAGTTCATAACACGTGCAATTTCTTCTTCTGCAGAAAGTCCAGCATCTTTTGCTAATTCTTCAGGCATCCTCCAATGTCATCTAATCCTTCTGTCAACCTCGATTCCCCTAGTTGTGCATCTTGTTTTTCCATTGTCTACCGCAACCTGGCTCAAATTATCATGATTGATGACAAGTTCTTTCTACAGAGTTTCAAGATGCTGATTCCTTGAAATTTATTATAGTATCCTGCAACTGTTTCTGGACACGATCAATGTTCCCAAGTTAAAGTTAAATATACCTGCCAGCAAAAGTTTATGCATCACTTTAGGTGTCAAGCGTCATAGTTGCATGTTCTGATATTTTTTCCAACAGCCCTACTGGTTCATCTAGTCCTTCAAAACTAGCTTTAACAGCATCTGAGCGTGCACGCCAGCGTGTTTCAGATTCATAAAATATTATAATTGTAGGCCATTATTATTATTTATTTTAAATATTTAATAAAATCTTGACTAAATATGAAAGGTAAATTCAAATGAAAAGAAAATAAATTTACCAAAAAATTAGCAAGATTTCAAATATTATTGAAAACAACTACTTGTTTGCTACATTTATAAAAAATTAGTAAATTAAGAATAAGCCAGTGGAGGAATTCTGATGGATCGAAACGACAGTTATCCTCATTCGGTATAAGGCTGCTAGTAGTGTTGTCTCTGTCTGTTCTATTAATAGAATCGCCGTTATCTCTTACTGATCCCCTAGTTTCACTCCCAGCAACTCACAGTTTTTGAAAAAAAAAGCCATCAATAATCCTTCATTGTGGTTGTGTCATTTGTTCATGGGTAGAATGGCGCCCCTTAATGCTCAATAGGGGTGCCAAAAATCATGCTTGCCAACTGGTTTGTAATGAAGATATTTGTGGGGCTCCAAACTTCAATCTTGCGAGCGTATTTGGAATACATTAGACTAGTTTACATCAAAATAATATTAAATAATTATTTTTAATACTTATTTTGGAGCCCCCTATCGTGGGCCCCCTATCATCTGTCCCCTTGCCCACTCCAGCTACGTCACTGTGCCTGGACATGTGTTTAAATGCTAACTATCTGCGGACATTTTTTTTTGTTACGTGAGAAAAGAAAAAGGTACGTTAAGTACGCTTAAGCGGGTAATCTTGACTGTGCTACAAGGAAATCTTCATTGGAGAGAATTGTGTCTTGTTAGATCAAAGAAGACATTAAAGACTATCATTTATCAGTCTAGTTTATTTGATGTGTCAAAGTTATTTGTAAGGAATTGCCGTAGATACGACTTGCAGTGTAAATTCTAGGCTTAGCCTAGAAAAAAGTAAATAATCTCCCATCCTAAAAGGAAACGATAACTACGTAAAAACAACACATACTTACAGTTGTTTGCAGTTGGACAAAATTCTATGTACTGAAACTGTATCGACATTAGGAAAATCACCCATAAATATAAAGGTAATGTAATTGATAGTTCGGTGGTAGCTTGCCACACGATGAAGTATTCTGTAGACCTAAGACAAACAAAGTTGTATATATTTAAAAATATATATTATATATAAATATATATATATAAACATATGTATATATATATATATATATATATATATATATATATATATATATATATATATATATATATATATATATATATATATATATATATATATGTATTCATTTAATTATTTACAACATATTTATTAAAGGTAGGAATACTTTCGTTGTTTCATTGCATTTGTCTTCATTATTTGGTGGTTTGCAACCCATCCTGCAAATGTGATAACAGTATATAACTTTACGTTCATTAATGCAACTTAAGCAATGTTTTCAAACTGGATCTTTGTTATATCCTCAATTATAAATGGTTTAAAACTTCTATAACATAATTTAGTTTTCCGAAATTTTAAGCATGCGTTTTCCTTTTACTTTTTTTTTAAACATTTGATGCTTAATAAACATTTTTTTAAAATATGTAATTCGAAACGATATCTTACATCCGGTTCTGATGTTAAACCATTCAACGTTTCCCACTGTATATTCCACATAGGCAAAACGTGTGACAGAATGGGCAACAGTTGTCGCGCGCTCTCAATCCTTCTGCCCCTGATCCCAAACAACAAATTCGGGTGCGAGCTGATCAACTCCTGCCACACTGTGCTATCTATCACATTATCTGACAGAATAAAGTATAAAAAAAACACGTAAAACAGAGTTGTTGACGATAAATCACTTATATTTGAGAAGTAACTCAAAGTATTGATTATGTTCCATATAATACGCAAGGCGCGACAGACAGAGACAGACACCTGTGACATCGAAGGCTGGAGGGAAATTCCAGTGACCCTTGGAGGTCAACTATAGCAGACGACAACACATGATATATAAAGATCAATTAAAATTCATCAATTTAATTAAGTAATATTTAAATTTTTAAAACATAATATGTCATAAAACATTTATCTAAAATAAAAAGAAAGGAAAAACAAAAAAAAACAAACAGGGCCACAGGACATAGGAAAAAGGAGGAAGTATCTAAAGTTGCAGTGAAAACCACAACGGGAGCAAGATTCTGAAGTTAAGTAAAATTATGAATTTGTTTAATTCCATTTGGAGCCAACGTACCATAAAGTTTTATAAGTCTATTTTCCATGTGGATCCTATCATGGGTGTTGCTTGCATATAAAATACCAGTTACTGCAATATCTGAAATACCGTCAGGGTCAACACTGTTAAAATGTTTAGACACAGGGCAATGGGCTGTTTATTTATATTATACAGGTGTTCTCTAAACCAATCTCCAAAAATAAACAGGCTGGGAAACCCTGGAAGACCAATTGGCTCGGCCTGCTCTTGTCATACAGAATAAATTTCATATTTTTGGATACTGTTTTTCAACATATTGTTGCAATTTTACCATTAAGGACACTAACCATATGATAAAATCTCTGGATTCCTTGGTTTTAAACAATGAAGATCATTTAATATTTACAATGGACGTTTATTCATTGCACACGTCAATTGCTCATGTTGACGGCCTCTATGCAATCTCGTTTTTTTCTAATAAGAAGGCGAATCTCAAGATCCCCGCCAGTGCCATACTACGATTGACTTAGCTGGTCCTAAATTTAAACTCGTTTGAGTTCAACGGACATTTTTTCCTTCAAATTAATGGAGTTGCTATGGGAACGAGAATGGGACCAAGGTATGCATGTATATTTATTGGCCATTTGAAACACATATGGAGTGAAAATTACAAAGGTATCTCTCGAGAGTACTACAGGAGATACATTGACGATTGCCTTGGAATAACAAAAATGAACATGCAATAATTGCAAAGTTTTATTTACTTCGTTTGTAACTTCCATTATTCAATCAAATTTACTTCAACTATCCATAGGAGTGCTGTTAATTTTTTGGACATACAATTTAAATTGAAAGAAAGCAAAATATCCACATCAAATTTTACAAGTCTACAGACAGCCATATTTTACTTATGTGTGCATCGTCCCATCCTCAATCTTGTAAGAATTTATCCCATTTTCACAACTATTGAGACTTAAAAGACTCTGCAGTGATGAGACAGACTTTTAAGAGAAAAGTAATGAAATGCTGGATTTTTTTTCAAAGGAGGTCATACCCGGAAAAGTTTTAAATTTCCGCTACAATCGAATTAAAGGCATGACCAGACAGGACACGTTTACATCATCTGTTTCTGATCAATGTAATGGATTCAAATTTATTTTAGATTTGCATCCACATACTTTTAAAGTCCGCCAGGTGAATCTCAAAAAACCGACCAATCCTCATGGCTGACCCTCTAACTCAGCAGGTCTTCAAAAAACCTCCTTTTTTTGCTTTCCGGAGAGATAGCAGCCTCAGAGATATACTTGTCAGAAGTCACCTTCCCACAATAAAAGCACTTATTGGAACAAAAGGTTGCAACCGTAACCGTTGCAATACTTGTCAGTATGTGATTGAAATTAACAAAATGTGTTTCCCTCTTGAAAAATTCATAATAAAAGAGTGATTCACTTGCACAAGTCGCAACGTGATTTATGCAATTCTTTGCAAGAGATGTAATACAATGTACATGGGTGAGACATGTCGTAGCCTAGGAAATCGGTTTTGAGAACACCTGTATAATATTAATAAACAGGCTAAATGTCCTGTGTCTAAACATTTTAACAATGTTGATCATGACGGCATTTCAGATATTTCAGTAACTGGTATTTTAAATGCAAGCAATACCCATGATAGGATCCACATCGAAAAAAGACTTATAATACGATTTGGCTCCATATGGAATTAACCAAATTCATAATTTTACTTAACAGCAGAATATTGTTCCCGCTGTTGTTTTCACTGTAACTTTAGATACTTACTACTTTTACCTATATCCTGTGTCCTTGTTTGTTTTTGTTTTATTTTACAAACATATTTTATGATAAATTATGTTTTTATGAATTTAAATATTAATTATGTAAATACGTATTTTATGTGTATTGTACCGAAGAAGGCATTAGCTGAAACGTCTACTCATCGTGTTAGTTTAAAAATAAAGCACAATTTATTGTTTTCATTGCAAAACATTTTTGTGTATTTTGTATTTTATTTAAAAGCCTTATCGCAGTCCCATTTTAAATGATTTATTAATCAATTTAATTACGGTACATTCGATCAATCTTAAATTTTGATACAACACATTGATAGGTGACACACGACTATGTGCAAACTTTCAGCTTGATAGAAAGTGGGTCAACTTTTTTTTTCCACGGACGGGTGAGACCACGACAAACAGAAAAAGAGACAGAGAGACAAGAAGATGAAGTTTATTATAAGGGATTTTAAAAACAGCGACTTTTCAGAATTCTTTTGATTGTCAACGCATTTTCATCTTTTTTCTTTGGGGCCGTCCATAAAGTTCATCACGCCATTTTTTTATTATTTCCCCCCCCCCGCCTCCCACCTGTCACATACTGTCACAAATCGCGGAACCCCTCACCCCTCTTAAGTACATCATACTTTGGAAAAAAAATATTTTTGGTTAACAAATAATTCAAATTTTATCTAAAACACACATGACTTCACACTTGGCATGAACCTCCCCCCTCCACCGTAAAAAGTAATCACACTTTCATATAACCCCCCACACTCCGGAGCGTGACGCACTTTATGGTCGACCCCCTTTCAGCCTGATCGTTGAAACAAATCGGTTATTAAAAAAAAATCAGACACATTCACACAATGAACGCATTTCAAAATCGACTATAACTGCAGGGATTCGACTACGAGAAAGGCAGAAAAATAAAAATAGTTAAAATCCCAAAATTTCATATTGTTTAGTTTTTAAAAAAACAAAAAAAATAACAATTATATCTTCAAATTAGTTAAAACTGACTAGGGGTGGGTGCTCTTGAATTTATAAATTTGCTACTAGAGAAATTTAAACCCCGTTTTATCTTAAAGCAACACAAATAATTACGAATTTATTTTCTTAAAATCAACTATCCTTTGCACATTTCAAATAGGTCTTAAAAGTTTTGACGGCAAAACACCAGTTCCCTTATATAAATTGCAATTTAAGTAAACGAAAAGGCATATTTTTAATATGACCATAAAATAAACAAACATACCCGGGTCAACAAATTTCTTAACATCAAGCCGGATGTATGAAAGTGTTGGACAGAACTCGGACCAAAGTTTGACCAACTCTTCGGATACGATCACGTAGTCCATTAGAATTTTGGTGAGACGCGTGAATTTCTGAAGTTTTTTCCAAAAAAGAAAAAAACTAGTTTCATTTTTCAGACCAGTGTAAAAGAAAATGTTTTAATCGAGTCATAAAATATCTTAGCTATTACATACACTCCTTCAATGCAGTAAGATTTTTTTTGCCCTAAGCTAATCCATTTTTATTATAGTTTTAAACGTTAATCACCAGACAACCCACTCCATGTCCTACTTCATGACGAGAAGAACAAGAAACCAGTCGAAATATACCTTCTGAAACAAGATTATTGGTCTAAGTCTAATTTATGGTTGCTCTATACAATACGTTATTTTTATTCTATTTTCTTTCAATAAAAAGTAATTAAAAAGTAATATTTTTTTTTAAAACTTATAATCACGACAAAAAGATTGAGGAGGTTTTAAAAAATGCTCTTGTACAGACTTGTATATTTTCCAATACCATAACATGACCTCTTCGGCTTTTTTTCATATATGGAGTATTAATTAATAAACAACAACAAATATAATTAATACAAAGTTTCTTTTTAAAAATGTTTGTGAATGAAATGGACTCGCCCATGACCTGCAATTCTGTCAACACGCGTGATTCACGAAACACAGGCATTCCCTTCTGAAAGAAGCCTCTAAGACAGAGATTTTTAATGGTCCTTCCAGAGCCACCTGATAAAGTTTGAAGAACCTTGATTCCGTTTTCCAAGTCCAGATATATCGACGCCAATAGGACAGTCTAAAAATAGATGAGCAAATACGTCATTCTCTTTGTTAATGAAATTAAGGAGAAAGCAGAAAACGAGAATTAAAACAAATATATATCAACGATAGATACCAAAATGTAGTTTTATACGTGTGTGTATATATATATATATATATATATATGGGCTGTGGAAATTAACTATTAATTTTTCAACTAATTTACCCACCACTTATAAATATACTAGAAGTCAAAAAGTAAAATATTTCGACCGATAAATATAAACTAATTTCTGGACGATTACACGAACATTTTGGTTTTAAACTTTTTACTGTCGTGAATGTTCAAACTGTTCATAAAGATTATTATGTACATTAAGAAAAAATCGTTTGCCTACCATGCAATGTTTCGTCTAAGTCTAAGCTTCGTTGATCCGAGTGCAAAGTTTAATAAAATCGTGTGCAAAGTTGCAAACGTCCATTTTTTGTGCAATATTTTACAAAATTTGTTTCGCAGTGATTCTAGACTCCTGCGTGGCGTCGGTCAAATATCAGCACAGACACGTTGCAGGGAAAATTGCTACCATGGTTCTAACACTTCGCTTACATATCACCTGTATATCAAACACCCATTACAGTATCGGAAACTTCAGCTGAGACTTCTAAAATCTAAAGCAATGTGAACGATTGTTCTGCTCAGCTGGTTATATTGTCAATAACACCCGCTCATCATTTGAACCAAATAATGTCAATACACTTGCCTGTTTGCGTTGTTGGTTAAAAGATGTAATATAAAGAAAACATTCCAGTCTTATTTCGATTTTCGACAAATATTTTAATAAATGTTACTTATGACACCATACATTTAAATTTTTGGTTTAATCGAAATAAACGAATTTGTCAAAAGTTAAAGATTAAATTTAAATTAATCGTTAACAGCCCTAATATATGTATATATGTTTTTAGAAAAAAGAACAAACCAAGATTTTAGGGCCGTCCATGAATGACGTCACGTGATTTTGACCAATTTTTACACACCCCCCCTCGTCACACTTTGACACAAACACTTAGATCCCCCCTTTTTTCAATATTACGTCACAAAGCATTGACACCCCCCTAGCCATATTTTCTAAATTGAAAAATAGCCTGTTTCAAATCACTTTTTTGTCATTTAACTATGTATTTAGTGTAAGACTGCAATCTAATATCTAAACACGTGTGAAGCCATTGAAAACGTCAGTAAATAAATTGAAAGCAATCAAATATTTATGTGGAACTTTTATTCAAAGTAGCGCGTTTTGAAATGACGTTGCCATTATTAACCCTACCCCTCTTTTCCCCCAGACACACATCGTCACAAAAGCTCGACCCCCCAGGCGCAGGACGTCATTTATGGACGGCCCCTAAAAATACGACTTATGATGAGAAGAAATTAGTGAAAAATATTATTTCAAATCAGGGTCGTGTTTATACGGTGTTGAATTACATGATAGCAGATGATTTGTTTAGGTTTAAGTACTCTAAAAGAAATGGGAAGCTTATAAGGTGCGTTACTTCAACTGCTTTTATTCTGAAGTATACTTAGCATTCTTCGAAACCGTTCATTGAGCTTGGTATTTTTAGTATAAATGTTATAAACTGTGCTGAGCGGAAAAAAAAATGAAACAAAATATCCCAACGTTAAAAAAAAATATTGCGTTTATCGTCTTAAAACAATAGTATCAAAGAAATTACACCCATCAATTTTATTTTTTAAAGGTTTGTTTTTGTAAATTCAAAACAGTTATTACTTTAATTTTTAAGACAATTAAAAAAATTATTTAAGAATTTACACATTTCTTTTTTAATTAACGAAAACATAATAGTCATTCATTTTAATTAGAAGATAAAGTATTAGAAACTGATTAATAAGAGCCCCAACAGAGCGACTACTGGTATAATTGTATTATAAACACGATAAACGTATCAAAGATTACCTGCAAACTCCTTTGATTTGATATAAGTCTTATTAGGGAATCTATTAAGCTTTGGTCTTGTTGCTCCTTGAATATGCAAAACATTATGTAAAACATAAAAATCATTCATATTAAATAGACGGGAAAGTATTTAAAACTGATTAATAAGAGCATCAACAACGCGACTACTGGTATATTTGTATTATGAACAAGTTACACGTATCAATATTACCTGTAAACTCCATTGATTTTTTTATAAGTCTTACTAGGGAACCTATGAAGCTTTGGTCTTGTTGCTCTTTGAACTTGTAGAGCTTAAGGTTAGCGACATACAGCGTGGTGAGATTAGCCTGGTCGAAACACGTCGAAAACGTCGTAAAGTCCCCGATAGCACTGTTGCGATTTCGCTCTGACATTTTCTGAAACATGACGTACATCTTCTCCAAACACATCGGGTATTGCGTGGCAAATTTAACGGCTTTCTGACCTGGAAAAAAAATGTTACGTCTTTACTCAAGTTATTGTTTCATGACCATGGAGCGGAATAAACCATTGACTTTTTTATTAGCGTGATACTGAAAGTAAAAATGCCTCACTTATAATTCTTTAGAAAAGGGACGTCTTTTACGTCTGGGAATTCTCGTATTTTAAAGGAATTTGTATTATTCCCGTTATATTTATTGCTTACATATATCATTTCATACATATAAGATGATATTGTGTATTCCAGTTCTATGGAAAGAATATTCAAATACTATTTTGTAATAGTGTTGTTTAACACATTCACTGAATGCTTGTCGTTCAAGTATTTAGTAGATATAGTTATATTAAGTTCATAATCAGTATGTATATAAGATGCCAATATATCAAGTAGTCAATGCTAGACTACACAATATATAGTAGTTAATGCTAGACTACCCAATATATATTAGTCAATGCTAGACTACCCAATATATAGTAGTCAATGCTAGACTACCCAATATATAGAAGTCAATGCTAGACTACCCACTATATCAAGTAGTCAATGCTAGACTACCCAATATATAGTAGTCAATGCTAGACTACCCAATATATCAAGTAGTCAATGCTAGACTACCCAATATATATTAGTCAATGCTAGACTACCCAATATATAGTAGTCAATGCTAGACTACCCAATATATAGTAGTCAATGCTAGACTACCCAATATATAGTAGTCAATGCTAGACTACCCAATATAAAATAGTTTCATTACTTGACTTATATTCTAACAGTTATATCAGATGACTTTATAGCTATATCATAGATTACATAAGCCTTCATATCTTAGATTACATAAGCCTTCATATCTTAGATTACTTAAGTCTTCATATCTTAGATTACCTAAGCCTTCATATCTTAGATTACATAAGCCTTCATATCTTAGATTACATAAGCCTTCATATCTTAGATAAATCTTATCCAGTAGTAGTAATGGTGGAAATATTTGATGATCTTGTAATTTTTTAACTTTACCGTTGATAAATTTAAGTCCGAAGTTTTCATTGATTATTTCCTCAAAAATATGTTTAAACTCAGGTTTCTGGCCAAAATCAAATCCCCTTGACCTCCAAAGCTCGTCATCATGGAAACCATGGTTCCAGGACTTGCAGACCTAAGCAAAGAAATGAATTTTCAAATAATTGGTGGGCCTTTTTAGAATGATGTTTGTGGGGGAGATTTGTCGAACGGAATATGAAAATGTATTATGTTGTTGCGATATTCTTTTTACTCCTCTAATTAGCATAAAATAAAATTACGAAAACATTATTTTTCCATATGCTTTCAACCTCTAATTAATTGAAGTAGTTTTTAATGATTTTAATGCTTTCTTTTTTTCAAATTTAAAAAAAAATCTTTTTTTTTACAAATGTTGCCGATATTTTCCTTTATTTTAATCACAAATATTGTAAAAGGAAAACATTTAAAACAATACGCAAATGAAACAAACAAGGCAATCATACGTCAGGGATTCCTTTACAGTGGAGCCAGAAACAACACCATTGAAGACTAGGTCAATATTAAAACCACACACCTAACAGACTATAGGACACGAAAAAGAATAGCATAAATTTAAAGGGACAGTTTAATAGCGTGGGACCGCCTCAAACGGCCTACTTTAACAGGTGCTCTAAAATCCACTGGGAACCATATGATAAATAATGTTCACATTATCAAAATTGTATTGCCCAAAAGACGTAATAAACCCTTGGATAAACCATGAATATGGCAAGTTAAAAATGGACAGGGGTTTAGTTATAGTGTAAAATTTTAAAAAAAACTTGACAGAAATCTTTTATTTTTTGGTTTTTAAAATAAGAATAATTGTGGTCTTATTATTATTTTTATATATATTATTTAAAAGCTACTTTATATTTTTTCAGACCATAACCAATATATCTGTCGACGCTACACGATTAGACATAAGGATAAAAACACCTTTCTTATTCCGTATGCAAGAACAAACACATACAAGTTTTCCTTCTTCCCTTCCGGAATTCGGGCGTGGAATGGGTTGCCTGAAGAAACCAGGAAAACCAACACTTTATCAACATTTAAATCTCTAATAAAAATGCAGGACTAAACACAAACCATAGATAAGCGTAGGACGCAATAATCTTCTGTATAGAATGAGCGTCTGTAAACAGATAAGATAAGATAAGATAAGATTTGTTTATTCAACAAAACACTTAGTATCAATTGGACCTATCACGTGTAAAATAAAAATTACAAATTTGTCAGCATTCGTAGTGATTTTTATATATTTATCACTTTAGAGTTAATTTTTTTTCCTTCATTTTACATAGCAACTTTTTTAGATACTTGCGCATTTTTTTTTAAATTTTAAAACGCAATAATTTTTACCCGGGCCATGGATGCTCTGTCAACATCGGGCAACCTCATGAAAATATCCCGTAAGGCAATGTCAGGTAGATTGGCCCACGAATGAGGCTGTCTATATATCTGCCTGGAACACGTGTCTCCTTGTTCGTCACTCTGCAGTAGTCTTTTCAATGGTTGCATTATGTGAAAACGGCAAGATGTGTTTTTCTAACAATGGCAGCTGTTGTAGAATCAGCTAAAAGATATTAGCTGCAGAATTTTAAATTCGTTATTTTTAAATGCTTGCCAAATACATACATTCAAAAATGGTATAAACGTTAACTCTTTAAATATTTGTGTACTTACAAGTTTTAAAGTGATAATGCAAAATGGTGTTTTACAAATGTGGGTTTTTTAGGTAATTCCCGCATTAAACTTGAGAAGAGGACAGACATTTGTTTTTCTTACAACAACTGATCTAATTCCAATGAGTATCACAAGTAAACAAATACATAATAATATGTTTCAATATATCATGACCCATTGCTATGATTTTTCAAACACCCTTTTTTACTGTGTTTTATTTTGTGAAGTTCTGGCAGATATCTAACATCATGCTTTGGACGTATGTCTTGATTTCCTTCCAACTAAAACTATTGTAGCAGCTACTAATGACATGTGTCTAGGATTTAGATAGATAACCTTTAAACTCTTAACCTCTATTGACCCGTATGCAGTGTCTCAATTTTGACCCCCTTTCTGTGGTCCAGGGGAGCTATGCTCGTCTACATTTACCCAACGCACTTGAACAATAAGCCGTACATTGACATTTAACTTAACAGGTGCATTCACTCACTTAGTATTATTATAATAAAATCCTTTCTTTCTTTGGAAGGAAAAGGAGGAGGTTGTACACCAATTTTCTAGGTTACAGATTTCTAAACGTTTATACATTTACACATCTTGGATGGCCTTACTCACCTTTAGAATATAATTTTATAAATACATTCCTTACAAGATTTGCAACCACCATTTGATGAGGTTTTAGGGTAATTTTCAGAGTTTCGGATGGGAAGAAAGAGAAATTGTATGTATTTTGTTCTTGTATACGGAATTTAAAAAAAAAGTCCTGTCTATAAGAGGAATGTTTTATATTATCTTTGTGTTGTATTTCGAAGTTATAATTAATTGCCTTATGTCTGTTCACTATTTTGTTATTTGTTCTTCTTTCCTAAAGTGTTGCAATGTTTAATGATGTAAATAATGGTTTAAAATTAAAAGTTATCTTCCGTCAGTTTCAAATTTTGTTGCAAGTACAACTAATAATCTTTCATTTGAAACAAAAATGTGATTGCCAATCGGAACAGTATAATGCTATCAATAGTTGATGCTTTGATACGGAGATGTCCACACCCCACTAACCCACCTTGCAACACCAAGGAATAAATAAAATAAGTTATGATGTAAAAGCGTGCATGTCTCAGGAGGCATTAGAATTAAAAGATGCCCAGGGTAGAAGCGTTACTGTTTCCAGTGATGGTACCTGGAAGCGCTGAAGCTATGTTTCGAAGAACGGAATAGCTACTGTCTTTTCAGTAAATTCCAACAAAGGGCCTTCCAAAGTAGTTGATACGCATGTCAGTAGCAACTACAGTGATAAGTATTCTAAGGATTAAAAAAAATGTATCTATAACTCTGATTACTAGGAATGGTTTAGTAACCATTTATTTGCCGGTAAATATGAAACAAATCACCAAGGTACATCTAGTGAAACAAATCACCAAGGTACATCTAGTGAAACAAATCACCAAGGTACATCTAGTGAAACAAATCACCAAGGTACATCTAGTGAAACAAATCACCAAGGTACATCTAGTGAAACAAATCACCAAGGTACATCTAGTGAAACAAATCACCAAGGTACATCTAGTGAAACAAATCACCAAGGTACATCTAGTGAAACAAATCACCAAGGTACATCTAGTGAAACAAATCACCAAGGTACATCTAGTGAAACAAATCACCAATGTACATCTAGTGAAAAAAATCACCAAGGTACACCTAGTGAAACAAATCAACAAGGTACATCTAGTGAAACAAATCACCAAGGTACATCTAGTAAAACTAATCACCAAGGTACATCTAGTGAAACAAATCACCAAGGTACATCTAGTGAAACAAATCACCAAGGTACATCTAGCGAAACAAATCACCAAGGTACATCTAGTGAAAAAAATCACCAAGTTACATCTAGTCAGATGGAATCTAAAGGCAGTTTAAAAATATTTCGCCTCTCTGAATATATGTTTAATTTAACTCACGCTGGTTATTTAGGGGATGGGGGTTCTTAAAGTTTTAAAAGTGTAGCTGAAACTATTCCTCCAGTTTATAAAGGGGTATCAATTATACAATTAGAATGTTGCGTCCATTTTATGAAGCGAATTTGAAAACGCTTGATAGATAAATTAAATGAGCATAAGGGTAAATCATGTGAGCATAATGGTAAATCTTATAAAGGAATAGTTGAGGCAGGAAGATTTTTAAAAAGTGATATAAAACGCATTCAATGACATTATGGGGCAGCAATCAGAAACAATTCAGTGGACATGGGTAAAATGAAAATAAGTATTTGGGCAATATTCCACCATCGCGAGGGTAGGCATAATGATTGTGGTAGTGGTGCCCACAAGATAAATATTTAGAAACAGCAAATAAGAACTGTCTTCCTCTATTTGTGATGAAAATTATTAAACCTATATTTGAGGAGCTATCATCGTATGCTCTTTTAGCAAAGTGTGTTCACGGAGGGACTCAGAACGCTAAGCGTTCTATAATTTTATTTATATCGCTGTCCTAAAAAAAAATTTGTTGAGACAAAATAAAAGAAATAGCTGTGTATACGTTTTTTTAAAAAAAAATTCATCAAGAACCTCAACTCATACAATCATGGTATAGTAAAATAAGGCATCAAGAGTTATGTACCATTATTACATGTATGATGATGACAATAGTTAGTAGTAGCAATGGTGAATTAAAAAGGGGGGACATGAAAAAATTGCCTTAAATTTTGGAATATATTGTTTTCAGACATTTTCAAGAATCCATAAAAGCGTGTATCCTTCATGATTATTCAACATTTAGATAAAATTAAAGCAAAAAGAGCTAAATTTATGTATTATCACGCAAGGAATTATATTTTTTTTTAAAAAGGAGTTTTATGTTGCTGGGAGTTTCTAAATTTGATAAAGTTCCCTTAAAAAAGTAAATTTGTAATTTTTTTCAATTTCCTGTAAAATATATTTTAAAAAAAAATTAATTCACATTTAAAATTGTAACTCAAAGATAACATATTTATGGCTATGGCCCATGGCGGATTAAGGGGGGGGGGCTGAACGGGCTAAATCCAGGGGCCCCCGATGATTTAGGTCCCCCACATTGATTAAATTTTATAATAAAGGTGGACAAATATTTGCATGAATCCCTAAAAATATCATAAATTAAATAAATTAATAAAATATTATCTATTAATTGATCGCTATATCGGATCCGGTAGCCTCAGTATCAAAAAAGTTGAATCGGTTGGCTTAATAAGTGAACATATTATTGAATACTATTTATATCTTTTAAAATTTGTTCAAACATCAGGATCTTGTGGTCTTGAGGCAACGTGTTGTCTTGTGGCGCAAGCGGTAGCGGGCTCGATTCCCAGCGGGGACATATGTTTTTTTTCATTTGTCTTTTTTAAAAATAAAAATTATCTTTTTACATTCAATTTCAGTTTCCAGGCAAACAGTTATTTCTTTGTGTTCGGTTTTTTCTATAAATCCGATCCCGGAGTACAGACACATTATGAACAAGGAACCAATGGACTATCTAGTTACAAGTTACAGTCTTATATTAGCTGCTAGCAACCATTTTACAGGGACGCTAGCTGGATAGGGCCCCAGTTTGAAATGCAGCCAGGGGACCCGTGCAGTCTTAATCCGCCCCTGCATATGGGATTGATGTATAATTTGGCAGGAATGTTCTTTATTTATGTATTGTTTTGGGCAAGTTGTTGCATTCTATGGTCTTTAAGCCTGTTCGAAACACAAATGAAATATTTAGGAAAATGTTATTCACTACTATTACCCTAAAAAAATTTCATCGAAGTACATGGATATCTAAATAACTCAGGTAAATTTCATTTCTTGCTCTATTTCAATCAATATATAACAAATTTCTAGTATGAGAGGGCTCTATAACATTACAAATTTTTAACGTCCTAGCACTATTTGTTTTTTATATAGATTTATTTTCTATTTGCGTCATATTTTAACATGTTCGCAAGTTTAACCTAAAAAGGTTGGAACATTTTTAAAACAGATTACTTCTAATTTTGTTGAATTTTTAAAAATTAATTTTAAACTTGGTTTTTAATAACTGAAGCAAACAAATAGTCAAATTCCAATATTTCAATTTAGGGGTTTAACCTGCCATCACAGTTGAATTATTTTTAAAACATGAGGAAAGTAATTATAAAATAAAACAAACCCGTAAAAACAAAGTTTTTGACTATAAATCCCTTATATATGAGACATAACTAACAGTATTGATTATTTTCAAACACGACAAACATACAGACTGAATCTGTCTTAACTCAACTTTGCTTCATAACCCTGGGGGGGGGAGGGGAAAAGTTTGGTCACCGATTTGCTTGACCGAGCTCAGCGCGACACGTAAAATGTAAACAAAAGCACCCCGGATCTTCGATGGGTCGCCTCAAAGCGTCAACTCAAACTTTCACGTGGGAAAAAAACAATAACAAACCGTGAATTTGAATTACATACGTTATATAAGGAAAAACTAAAAATGCATTAATTTAATTACGGTACAATCCATCGATTTGAAATTTTGATCGATACATTGTTAGGTGAGACGGGTCCGTGTGCGTAATTTCAGCTCGATCGGATCACTGGAAGTGGGTCATTTTCGACTTTTGTTTTTCCGCCCGCCCATCCCATGAGACGGCCGCGAAGTTAATATAAGGGATTTAAATAAAACAAACCCGTAAAAACAAAGTTTTTGACTATAAATCCCTTATATATGAGACATAACTAACAATAATGATTATTTGCAAACATTTACAGACTTAATCTGTCTTAACTCAAATTTGCTTCATACCCTAGGGGGGGAGGGGTGGGTGGGAGGGGGAGAGGGGAAAAGTCTGGTCACCGATTCGCTTGACCGAGCACAGAGTGACATGTAAATGTAAACAAAAGCGCCCCGTCGCTTCGTTGGGTCGCCTCAATGCGTCAGCTCAAAATTTCACGTGGGAAAAAAACAATAACAACCGTGAATTTGAATTACATACCTCATATAAGGATAAACTAAAAATGCATTAATTTAATTACGGTACGTTCGATCGATCTGAAATTTTGATACGATGCATTGTTAGGTCAGACGGATCAGTGTGCCAAATTTCAGCTCGATCGAATCACGGGAAGTGGGTCATTTTTGACTTTTCTTTTTCCGCCCGCCCAGCCCATGAGATGATGAGATGATGAGATGATGAGATGATGAGATGATGAGACGGCCGCGAAGTTAATATAAGGGATTTAAAAAAAGAAAAGGCGAATTTAACAAATGTAGTTAATTGACAGCATTGTTGCCAGACTGGCTTCTTCACACCATTTGATAAATGTATTTAATATTTATTATTATTATTATTATTTTATAAAGACATCCTTGCATGAAATATTTCTAATGCTTTTTGGACCGCTTTTTATTTATTAAAATTATTTTATATTTTATTGAATTAAGATAATTTTAATCATGAATATGTGTAAAAGGGAGTAAATTGAGTAATTGTATCATTTGTGTGTGTCACAAATGCAAAGCGCGAAAGGGAAAGTTACAGAGGGCAACAGCTTTTCAATGGGGGGGGGGCTGGGAATTCGAATGAAGCACTTAAGTTTAATGGTTAATTATGTGTGAAGAGAATATTTTTAAAAGATAACCTTTTAAATTTGTTACGCAAAAAATAAAAACTGAAGAAAAAACTCTTTTCTTGATCAAAACTTGTAATCCGCTCTCATTTACCCAAATAGATGACAAGGAATTAGCCACCCATAACAAAATGCTGGCCCTGGGATTTTCCTCAGACCTTTTATCCTCCCCCGCTGTAGGCCTGTATGTAAAATGCAGTAGAAAAAATACATTAAATTTTAGGCCTATTTGCAAAACCAAATAGGGAAATGGGAAGCAGTTCAAACTTGAAGACGCGATTCCAATTCCAAGTGTGATAGCTGATAAATTACTTTAAAAAAATATATCTTATAAGCTGTAAACTTTTAAACGTGTCACTAATTTTGTATTTTACTTCTTACACTTTTGATTTTTTTTACTTAATTACGGCTAAGACATAATTAAATATATCACACCAAATAGGTACTTTATTTTCCTTTTTTAAAAATTGTTTTTTATGACACCTTGGCTTTTTTCTTCTTTTTTCATCTGGTAACACTGACTGGCAGAAAGAGTCAAAGATGTATTTGAATGCTATTATTAAATTTACTATGAAAACAGAGGCTCCTTCTTGGATCGAGCTTCCTTCCCCAGCCGTACTCGCCATATTCCAGTATTTATCTGATGCTGACAAAGTTTCAATGTCTATGGTAATGAAAATATATATTTTTAAAAACAACATAAATTAACTACTGAGTCTAATGATAAGACAAAGTTAGCAATCCGCTCATTCTGCTCATCTATTACTATTACCATTACTATTACCATTACCATTACCATTACTATTACCATTACTATTACCATTACTATTACCATTACTATTACCATTACTATTACCATTACTATTACCATTACTATTACCATTACTATTACCATTACTATTAATCATTTTAATTCTACTCATTTTACAACAGTCTGTCCACTACGACTGTCCTGTCTCACATGCACATAATCATAAAACAACTAGTCAATCGGGTATATATTATATGTAATTACATTTGACTGCTAAATTTGCTCTCCAACAGTCTGTCCACTACGACTGTCCTGTCTCACATGCACATGATCATAAAACAACTAGTCAATCGGGTATATATTATATGTAATTACATTTGACTGCTAAATTTGCTCTCCAACAGTCTGTCCACTACGACTGTCCTGTCTCCGTCCTCCAGCTCGGTATATAGGTGTAATGTTGCCCTTTTAAAGAACACAAAAAGTTTCGGTGAAATTCTTTCCTGTCTCTCTGACGTGTCTCATAAAATGTCATGTCTCTCAGTAGCAGTCCCTGGTACCCTTAAGGAAATCTATCACCCTTATTTTCATTTTACAAAGTATTAAATTTTAACATGTTTAAACTGTTTTTATATCATTTTTAAAAATAATAGTGTGTACAAATTTAATAATATCCAAAATATTTAACCCAGCGGAGCAAAATTGGGTGTCAATTCTGAAAAATCAAAATCACGGTGAAATAGTAAACATTTCATAAAAAAGACACTGGATGTACTGGTCTGACCTTTTGTTTTCAACTTGTAATAAGTATATCAAAGATAATATAATAACGAGACTCTAAAAGAAAATAGATTTTTTCAAGTCATTTTTGCTATTTTGTTTTCTCCTTCACTGCTTATTTTTTCCATAGATATATATCACTTTAAGTATTGTTTTCCTTTTCCCTGATCATTTTGAAAAAAAAATATTCCCTGTTATTATTACTATGTTTTAGAACCATATTCATATTAATATAGAGTGCACATATTAAAATAATTTAAGAGACTTTATTTTATTATTTATTTAATTTTAAAATAAAACCAAATTTCAGCATCTTTTAATACAAATTTGAGAAAAGTAAAAATTAAATTTGAATTTTATTTAAATTAGTTTTGTTTGTCAAAAGTCAATAGGAAAATTGGCAGACGCGGGAAGTTATAAACATGAATACAACTGCAAAGCACTAATAAAATAAACCATATAAAAAATATGAAAGACTTACATTTTAACAGCCATAAACAGATGGATTTATTATGTTCTGAATCCACATATTTTTTTTATCACAATGGGTAATGGTTATCTGGTTATGAAAATTAACTGCTTGTAATGTCTAAACTGAAATAATATCGACATGAATTTTTATAGCACATTATTGTTATGACAAATCATCATCAAAATGTCATTACAATTTTTCACTTATAAACTGAACAGAACGGTTTTTTTTTCTCTTTCTGTCAGTAATCGCAAGATGTTCCTTTGTTTTTTCACAAACTGTATTTCCGTAATAAAAAAACTATGGTATCCTTTTAAAAGATGTTGATATTATTTTTGATATGTTACTTTTCAGTGAACTATACAATATTATATGTCTGTTTGTATCTTGTCTCAACAAATATCAAATACAGACTTAGACTTGGATGTTTTTAATTCACACCACGCATATTTTATCTTTAACAAAATTGTCATTTTCCTCTCTAACTAAATTCCAGATAATGGTAGAAATTGTGCAACACGTGTAAGCATTAATGCAAATAATTGTTTTCATAATGACGTGTGGATTTTTTCAATTTTTTTTATAAATCTTGAACATCAATTAGAGAAAAAACAAACTATGATGTCTATTCTGTTAGAGTATAAAAAAAAATTATTTTTCCGTCACTTATATACATTCGTCACGCCACAGAACAAGTGTAGCAAAGTACACACATCAGACTTAACTATTATATTATTAGCGGTGATGTTACATTTTACACAAGTTTTAAACAGTAACTGCGTATATTTTAATCTGTTTAGGAGCTGGGCAAAGTTCACGTTTATCTTTACTTAGATTTGTATGGGTTAATTGTACTTGCATGGGAGACGCAAAGAAGACGTGACTTAGGATTTTTAATATTACATTGTCTACAACAAACAATATTCTACTATGTCTACAACAAACAATATTCTACTATGTCTACAACAAACAATATTCTACTATGTCTACAACAAACAATATTCTACTATGGCTACAACAAACAATATTCTACTATGTCTACAACAAACAATATTCTACTATGGCTACAACAAACAATATTCTACTATGGCTACAACAAACAATATTCTACTATGTCTACAACAAACAATATTCTACTATCGCTACAACAAACAATATTCTACTATGTCTACAACAAACAATATTCTACTATGTCTACAACAAACAATATTCTACTATGTCTACAACAAACAATATTCTACTATGTCTACAACAAACAATATTCTACTATGGCTACAACAAACAATATTCTACTATGGCTACAACAAACAATATTCTACTATGTCTACAACAAACAATATTCTACTATGGCTACAACAAACAATATTCTACTATGGCTACAACAAACAATATTCTACTATGTCTACAACAAACAATATTCTACTATGGCTACAACAAACAATATTCTACTATGTCTACAACAAACAATATTCTTCTATGTCTACAACAAACAATATTCTTCTATGTCTACAACAAACAATATTCTACATTGTCTACAACAAACAATATTCTACTATGTCTACAACAAACAATATTCTACTATGTCTACAACAAACAATATTCTACTATGTCTACAACAAACAATATTCTACTATGTCTACAACAAACAATATTCTACTATGTCTACAACAAACAATATTCTACTATGTCTACAACAAACAATATTCTACTATGTCTACAACAAACAATATTCTACATTGTCTACAACCAACAATATTCTACTATGTCTACAACAAACAATATTCTACTATGTCTACAACAAACAATATTCTACTATGTCTACAACAAACAATATTCTACATTGTCTACAACCAACAATATTCTACTATGTCTACAACAAACAATATTCTACATTGTCTACAACCAACAATATTCTACTATGTCTACAACAAACAATATTCTACATTGTCTACAACCAACAATATTCTACTATGTCTACAACAAACAATATTCTACTATGTCTACAACAAACAATATTCTACATTGTCTACAACCAACAATATTCTACTATGTCTACAACAAACAATATTCTACTATGTCTACAACAAACAATATTCTACATTGTCTACAACCAACAATATTCTACTATGTCTACAACCAACAATATTCTACTATGTCTACAACCAACAATATTCTACATTGTCTACAACCAACAATATTCTACTATGTCTACAACAAACAATATTCTACTATGTCTACAACAAACAATATTCTACATTGTCTACAACCAACAATATTCTACTATGTCTACAACCAACAATATTCTACTATGGCTACAACAAACAATACTCTACTATGGCTACAGCAAACAATATTCTACTATGTCTACAACAAACAATATTCTACTATCGCTACAACAAACAATATTCTACTATGTCTACAACAAACAATATTCTACTATGTCTACAACAAACAATATTCTACTATGTCTACAACAAACAATATTCTACTATGTCTACAACAAACAATATTCTACTATGGCTACAACAAACAATATTCTACTATGGCTACAACAAACAATATTTTACTATTTCTACAACAAACAATATTCTACTATGGCTACAACAAACAATATTCTACTATGGCTACAACAAACAATATTCTACTATGTCTACAACAAACAATATTCTACTATGGCTACAACCAACAATATTCTACTATGTCTACAACCAACAATATTCTACTATGTCTACAACCAACAATATTCTACATTGTCTACAACCAACAATATTCTACTATGTCTACAACAAACAATATTCTACTATGTCTACAACAAACAATATTCTACATTGTCTACAACCAACAATATTCTACTATGTCTACAACCAAACAATATTCTACTATGTCTACAACAAACAATATTCTACATTGTCTACAACCAACAATATTATACTATGTCTACAACAAACAATATTCTACTACGTCTACAACAAACAATATTCTACTATGTCTACAACAAACAATATTCTACTATGTCTACAACAAACAATATTCTACTATGTCTACAACAAACAATATTCTACTATGTCTACAACAAACAATATTCTACATTGTCTACAACAAACAATATTCTACTATGTCTACAACAAACAATATTCTACTATGTCTACAACAAACAATATTCTACTATGTCTACAACAAACAATATTCTACATTGTCTACAACCAACAATATTCTACTATGTCTACAACAAACAATATTCTACTATGTCTACAACAAACGATATTCTACTATGTCTACAACAAACAATATTCTACATTGTCTACAACAAACAATATTCTACTATGTCTACAACAAACAATATTCTACTATGTCTACAACAAACAATATTCTACTATGTCTACAACAAACAATATTCTACATTGTCTACAACCAACAATATTCTACTATGTCTACAACAAACAATATTCTAATATGTCTACAACAAACAATATTCTACTATGTCTACAACAAACAATATTCTTCTATGTCTACAACAAACAATATTCTACATTGTCTACAACAAACAATATTCTACATTGTCTACAACAAACAATATTCTACTATGTCTACAACAAACAATATTCTACATTGTCTACAACAAACAATATTCTACTATGTCTACAACAAACAATATTCTACATTGTCTACAACAAACAATATTCTACTATGTCTACAACAAACAATATTCTACATTGTCTACAACAAACAATATTCTACTATGTCTACAACAAACAATATTCTACTATGTCTACAACAAACAATATTCTACATTGTCTACAACAAACAATATTCTACTATGTCTACAACAAACAATATTCTACATTGTCTACAACAAACAATATTCTACATTGTCTACAACAAACAATATTCTACTATGTCTACAACAAACAATATTCTACTATGTCTACAACAAACAATATTCTACTATGTCTACAACAAACAATATTCTACATTGTCTACAACAAACAATATTCTACTATGTCTACAACAAACAATATTCTACTATGTCTACAACAAACAATATTCTACTATGTCTACAACAAACAATATTCTACATTGTCTACAACAAACAATATTCTACTATGTCTACAACAAACAATATTCTACTATGTCTACAACAAACAATATTCTACTATGTCTACAACAAACAATATTCTACTATGTCTACAACAAACAATATTCTACATTGTCTACAACAAACAATATTCTACATTGTCTACAACAAACAATATTCTACTATGTCTACAACAAACAATATTCTACATTGTCTACAACAAACAATATTCTACTATGTCTACAACAAACAATATTCTACTATGTCTACAACAAACAATATTCTACTATGTCTACAACAAACAATATTCTACATTGTCTACAACAAACAATATTCTACTATGTCTACAACAAACAATATTCTACTATGTCTACAACAAACAATATTCTACTATGTCTACAACAAACAATATTCTACTATGTCTACAACAAACAATATTCTACTATGTCTACAACAAACAATATTCTACTATGTCTAGAACAAACAATATTCTACTATGTCTACAACAAACAATATTCTACTATGTCTACAACAAACAATATTCTACTATGACTACAACAAACAATATTCTACTATGACTACAACAAACAATATTCTACTATGTCTACAACAAACAATATTCTACTATGTCTACAACAAACAATATTCTACTATGTCTACAACAAACACTATTCTACTATGGCTACAACAAACAATATTCTACTATGTCTACAACAAACAATATTCTACTATGTCTACAACAAACAATATTCTACTATGTCTACAACAAACAATATTCTACTATGTCTACAACTAACAATATTCTACTATGTCTACAACAAACAATATTCTACTATGGCTACAACAAACAATATTCTACTATGGCTACAACAAACAATATTCTACTATGTCTACAACAAACAATATTCTACTATGGCTACAACAAACAATATTCTACTATGTCTACAACAAACAATATTCTACTATGTCTACAACAAACAATATTCTACTATGTCTACAACAAACAATATTCTACTATGTCTACAACAAACAATATTCTACTATGTCTACAACAAACAATATTCTACTATGGCTACAACAAACAATATTCTTCTATGTCTACAACAAACAATATTCTACTATGTCTACAACAAACAATATTCTTCTATGGCTACAACAAACACTATTCTACATTGTCTACAACAAACAATATTCTACTATGTCTACAACAAACCATATTCTACTATGTCTACAACAAACAATATTCTACTATGTCTACAACAAACACTATTCTACATTGTCTACAACAAACAATATTCTACATTGTCTACAACAAACAATATTCTACATTGTCTACAACAAACAATATTCTACTATGTCTACAACAAACAATATTCTTCTATGTCTACAACAAACAATATTCTACTATGTCTACAACAAACAATATTCTACTATGACTACAACAAACAATATTCTGCTATGTCTACAACAAACACTATTCTACATTGTCTACAACAAACAATATTCTACATTGTCTACAACAAACAATATTCTTCTATGGCTACAACAAACAACATTCTACTATGTCTACAACAAACAATATTCTACTATGTCTACAACAAACACTATTCTTCTATGGCTACAACAAACAATATTCTTCTATGGCTGTAAAAATTGGAAAATACCTTCGAAATAAACATTTGCAAAGAACTGTGGGGTTGGTGCATCCATTGTGAAAAAAAAACTATTGGAAGTCACTCTATTACAATACAATTTATAAGAATAAAAGATATTTTCATTTAAGCAAGACAACCAGTAATCAAACTGTTCTAGGCTTCCGTGCATGTATTTACATCACATTACATATTTTTATGAATAGTAAAGAATGACAATGACATAGTTTGCGCTAATCAATAAGGAATTCATCCGAGAGAGTCTTAAGAATGCATGTAGTGTCAACCATCGAAAACTTGTACGGGTGTCTGAAAGATGAAATAGAAGAACAATATAATCCCTTACTTATACTATAAAATAATTGAACTTTCTTAATAAATTCAGATACCACTGACCACATGACTTTATAAAAACGGTTTTATGTGATTAGGATTATATATATATATATATATATATATATTTATTTATTTATTTATTTATCGTTTTATAGCTGACTTCACAGAAATTAGGGGTATACCGGATTTCGTCAGCGGCTCCAGCAAATCTGGAATACGGCCATATTTACAAATCCGGCTCCGGCAGCAATTTGCTTCAAAATCCGGCCAAATCTGGCTTGCCGGGTTTGCGATAAAATATATATTAATTATAGCTTCGGCTACGGGAAATCTGGAATCCAGCAAATTTAAAAAATCCGGCTTCGATTCCGGCCGGATTTCACTTCATAAATATGGCCGAATCAAATTCGATTATCGGTTTGGGAAATTTAAAACCGATTGTCACTTTCAAATCCAATCATCGTTTAACAGCCTTAGTCATGTTGAACAAAGAAGGAAAAAAACGGGCAGAAACAAACATTTTTGAACATAATTGTTCCCTGCTGGGTTTTGATCACAGGACTTTCCGCGTGCAGGGCGGACATGATAACCACTACTCTACGAATCATATGTTATTCTGTGAAGGAAAAATGCAACTGAACGCCAAGTCAACGCAAGACGCTTTGTTGCCACCCACGCTTTTTTTTCTTTTCATCCCACCACGCTTGCCAACTGTGATTTTTCTAAACCAGCGAGGGTCATTCGACATGCTCATTTGTACATGGTCATTTAGGAGAAATTTATATATAGATACTCAAATTAGGGATCATCGTGTCTAGGTTAGGATGTGATGAACAGGACGATTTGTACAAAACGTAATGTTTGCTTGTGGATGATATCTGTATGCGTGATGGGATGTGTGTTTTAAGTAGAGGTGACCGGATATCCGGCACTATCCGAATTTGTCCAATACTTATGGCAGATCCGGATCGGATCCGTATATAAATGTATAGTTATTAATTATTTTTAACTTATTTGAAATCAAATTACATTATTTGAATAAAAGAACATTTTTCTTATTAATGTTGTTAAAGGTTTACCGGTCCTGAGGTCGGGACCGGTCGGTTAATTTAGTAACTTCAATTAGTCGGTATAAGCTTAATACCCGGAGTTCATCTTTTTCGTTGTTTGTGTGTGAGTGTATTAAATATAGTAAAACAATCAATTTCAATACGATAAAAAATATTTAGTTAAAAAGTTAAAGAATAGATATTACTTTACCACAAAAGATAACAACCAAGTTAGCTAACAGCATACTAAACTTAAATCTTCTGAAAAAACAAAGTTTTTCATTATGGCTCTAGATCATGACTTCTTGTGCACCACACTACACACTCAGTGCAACACTGTTCGCTAGCTTCACACTAGACAGTTCCTTTAACTTCGTTTAAGTTCGTTCATTCAATTCATTGTAAAGTGTTCATCGTTGACGTTGACAGTGTCACAGACTGTCATTGTAGATAGAAGACACGCTTCATACTTTGGATAATAAATATTGTAATAAATATTACAAAATAATAAATAGAAAGTAGTAATGTACACCTCCATAGCTTTTACACGTAAATCTGGAGATATCCAGAATCCGGATCAGGCAAATATTAGGACCAAACTATCCGGATCCGGTAAATGTTAAAAAACATATCCGACCACCCCATAGTTTTTCGTTTGGGTTGTGATACGTGCGAAGGGATTGGATGTGTAAACTGCTCACCGTGACAAGCACACGGTGGCTGACAGGCATCCGCACTCTTTTCTGGCCTACCGAGAGTCGTGGCTTCGAGACTCTACGTAGGCAGGGATTTGTTCCAGTGGCTTCAGGGTGTCCCTTAGTCCACCTTCAGGGTGTCCCTGAGTCCACCCAGAAATGCAATTAATATAGATAAATTAAGAAGGCAAGGCATTGGGTTGCACAATTCAATCGTGTGCTGTTGCTAAGAACGAAACTTCAAAAACCAACGGGCCGGCTTTGTCTGTTAGCTCTTAGAAGGTAAGATAAAATATCTTTCGGTATAGAATGTCATGTATTTAAAAATCTCCTTTTAAAGGGCATTTTTCTTACATCTTAATGCTCCTCTCTAGTATTCTATGCACTGTAGCACTAGTAGCAGGAATAGATTCTCCAAATGGGACATCAAACGTTACGTTGAGATGTGTAAGAGTTTCCCTGTAGCCAGCCAAACATGTTAGTAAGCTGGTCATCTATGAACAAGAAATGTATTTGTTATACCATTTATAGTCATTTATCTGGACACGGTTACATAAACACTTGCACAAATATTTAATTTCATAAAATGCATAATTACATATATATTACTTTTATGTTTACTATTAAAAATAAATATTTAGCTTACTTTCCCCTTACTTTTTCCTCTTACAGCTGTCCCTAAAAGGATCTAAAATTACCTTATAAATTTGAGAGGCATACTTTAAATACCTTACACTATCTCAATGCTAGCGAAATACATGTTTGGACCCTTAAAAAAACAAAATAAAATTTAAAAGGAGAAAAAGACACTCGGTACGTTATGTTAACTTTATTTTTCTTTACATTCATTAAAATTTTTGCTAAAAAGAGCTATTCATGCGGTGAATAAAATTGAACATGTTAAGGTTTTTCACAGAGAACTAAACATTCGATTGGTGATCTCTCGAAGTTTGTACACAAAACAAGTCAACACAAAAATAATAGAAAGTTGAATTTTGAAGAGAATGGTATGGAGAGATTATTTGAGATATTTTAAATTTGTTGAATTAACATTGTGAATTTAAAAATTAGTTTCATTGTTTTACGGCAGAAAAATATATTCTGTTGAAAAAAAGTTATTGTTTTGTCATTATTGTTCAATTGGTTCATTTTATTGTGTGATTTAAAAAAAACGTAATGTTTAGCTTGTCCCACGCCGATGCGTAGATAGATCTAAATGAATTATATGGGCTTTTTGACGTTTTATACAGTGGCGTCACTAGGGGGGTGCGTTGGGGGCGGGCCGCCCTGGCTGACACCATCACAAGAGGTGACACCAAAATATAAAATTGTGTATGTTCCCGTTATTTGGCACTGGAAGACTCGGAGGTGTTCTATGGGGGTAAGTCATGAGGTGGGTGAAACCATGAGCTACCACCCCGGGTGACACCAAACCTAGTGACGCCTCTGGTTTTATATACTTTTTTTTCTCAACATTTATAGTTTTGTGTTTGCTTCTCTTGTTTTCAGTAGTCCAGCCAACACCATAATGCAGTCTAAGAAACTAACCAACTACATCAAACTAGCAACATATATCCGTAAACAGTGGCGTAACAATGGCTTGGCGTTGGGGCAGTTGCCAAGGGCGCCGACCTGCGCCAGTTCAAAAGAGTGCCCCTAAATCTCTAATTTTTAAAATTTTTATTTAAATAAAGGGCGCCAAAAATAAATTTGCCTAGGGCGTCAAAAACAAAGTTACGCCTCTGTCCGTAAAGGCACCAACTAATAATAAATATGATAGTGAAATTTAAGCTCCGTTTGAGTCCGTTAAATATATTGGTATCTATTTCTAAACGAGCACAATATTTCAGAAATTAAATATGTGTAAAGCAAACTATTTAATTAAAATTTTAATAAAAATAATTGGATATCCCTTTGTGACTTTTTCGATATGTTGCCGAGCAATGTAACAATAACGTGTATTTTATAACTAGGTTCCCATCTCCACAAACAAACTTTAGGGACCTTATCCTACCTCAAACTCCGATTCCATTTCTACTTCCATATCCCATACGAAATGGTAAAGAGGCATAGCCGGAGATAAAATGAAACGTAGAGACGCGCTACTTGTGCACATTTCAAGTCTCACAAGCAATGCCGGGTGTGTATTGACCAAATCTTGCCAAGCCGCATTACTTAAAACATGGTCTGTAGGAGGAAAGTTTACAACAGGAAGTTAAAAGAATCTGTAGTTAAGCAATAAATACTTGTGGCTTGACTGTGTGACTTGACTGTGTGACTTGACTGTGTGACTTGACTGTGTAACTTGACTGTGTAACTTGACTGTGTAACTTGAATGTGTGATTTGACTGTGTAACTTGACTGTATAACTTGACTGCGTAACTAGACTGCGTAACTTGACTGCGTAACTTGACTGCGTAACTTGACTGTATAACTTGACTGTGTGACTTGACTGTGTGACTTGACTGTGTAACTTGACTGTGTAACTTGACTGTGTAACTTGACTGTTGTTCTTGACTGTGTGACTTGACTGTTTGACTTGACTGTGTGACTTGACTGTGTAACTTGACTGTGTAACTTGACTGCGTGCCTTGACTGTGTAACTTGACTGTGTGACTTGACTGTGTGACTTGACTGTGTAACTTGACTGTTTTTCTTGACTGTGTGACTTGACTGTGTAACTTGACTGTTGTTCTTGACTGTGTGACTTGACTGTGTAACTTGTCTGCGTAACTTGACTGTTGTTCTTGACTGTGTGACTTGACTGACTCGTTCACTGAGCGTTTGTGAATCGTATTCAAATAACTAATCTTATTTTCAATGATATTTTTTCATGAATGCTATGTAAGTGCATGTAACACACCCGGAGCTTTGGCTGCTATGTAAGTGCATGTAACACACCCGGAGCTTTGGCTGCTATGTAAATGCATGTAACACACCCGGAGCTTTGGCTGCTATGTAAGTGCATGTAACACACCCGGAGCTTTGGCTGCTATGTAAGTGCATGTAACACACCCAGAGCTTTGGCTGCTATGTAAGTGCATGTAACACACCCGGAGCTTTGGCTGCTATGTAAGTGCATGTAACACACCCAGAGCTTTGGCTGCTATGTAAGTGCATGTAACACACCCAGAGCTTTGGCTGCTATGTAAGTGCATGTAACACACCCGGAGCTTCGGCTGCTATGTAAGTGCATGTAACACACCCGGAGCTTTGGCTGCTATGTAAGTGCATGTAACACATCCGGAGCTTCGGCTGCTATGTAAGTGCATGTAACACATCCGGAGCTTTGGCTGCTATGTAAGTGCATGTAACACATCCGGAGCTTTGGCTGCTATGTAAGTGCATGTAACACACCGGGAGCTTTGGCTGCTATGTAAGTGCATGTAACACATCCAGAGCTTTGGCTGCTATGTAAGTGCATGTAACACATCCGGAGCTTTGGCTGCTATGTAAGTGCATGTAACACACCCGGAGCTTTGCTGCTATGTAAGTGCATGTAACACACCGGGAGCTTTGGCTGCTATGTAAGTGCATGTAACACATCCGGAGCTTTGGCTGCTATGTAAGTGCATGTAACACATCCGGAGCTTTGGCTTTTGTCTATTCATTAACTTTAACTGTTTAGTTTAGATGTATTAATAGTCTCGGTGTTTACGTAAAGTATCGCTAAGTAGGATATTTAATCGTTACATGACATATATAGTAAATATTTTTTTTTAATTTTTTTTTGTTTATCCATGCTCTTGACTTTTTATACAATCTGACAAGATTTATTCTAATCTAAATCACTTGAAATACTTTAACTAATCTCCTAACAAAACATTCAGCTAACATTGCATGCTAAGATATGGGAAGGTTTTCTCCTCTGATTATTTCATCTCTATAAATACAGTCGAGATGGCTAGGGATCGAATCGGAAGGATCGAAACACTCGGGGTTGGAACGTCAGGGAAGCATATTATGTCAATGTATTTTATTTAAAGTCTATACAAATATAAGTACAAGATTAAGCCCTTTAAACTCTCAAATATTCCCTCTGTCTCTCTCTCTCTCTCTCTCTGTCTCTCTCTCTGTCTGTCTGTATTGGGCTCGGCGGGCGGAAAAACAGAAGTCAAAAATGACCCACTTCCCATGATCCGATCGAACTGAAATTTGGCACACAGACCCGTCTGACCTAACAATGCATCGTATCAAAATTTCAGATCGATCGAACGTACCATAATTAAAATAATGCATTTTTAGTTTATCCTTATATGAGGTATGTAATTTAAATTCACGATTTGTTATTGTTTTTTTGCCACGTGAAATTTTGAGCTGACGCATTGAGGCGACCCAACGAAGCGACGGGCGCTTTTGTTTACATTTTACGTGTCACTCTGAGCTCGGTCAAGCGAATCGGTGACCAGACTTTTCCCCTCTCCCCCCCCCTGCCACCCCTCCCCCCCCCCACTAGGGTTATGATGCAAAGTTGAGTTAAGACAGATTCAGTCTGTAAATGTTTTGAAAATAATCAATACTGTTAGTTATGTCTCATATATAAGGGATTTATAGTCAAAAACTTTGTTTTTACGGGTTTGTTAATTAAATCCCTTATATTAACTTCACTGGCGTCTCTCTCTCTCTCTCTCTCTCTCTCTCTCTCTCTCTCTGTCTGTCTGTCTTGGGCTCGGCGGGCGGAAAAACAGAAGTCAAAAATGACCCATTTCCCATGATCCGATCAAACTGAAATTTGGCACACGGACCCGTCGAACCTAACAATGTATCGTATCAAAATTTCAGATCGATCGAACGTACCATAATTAAATTAATGCATTTTTAGTTTATCCTTTTATGAGGTATGTAATTCAAAATTCACTGTATTCCAGTTCCACGTGAGTTTGAGTTGACGCCGACCGTCGTGTTGACGACGACCGTCGTGCCGACACCCCCTCACATCCCGTCCCCATTTATTAAAGACAAGGGACATCACTCAGTGTCAGTCTGTAAATGTTTAAAAATAATCACTACTGTTAGTTATGTCTCATATATAAGGGATTTATAGTCAAAAACTTTGTTTTTACGGGTTTGTTTTATTTTACCCCAAATGAGGTAATTTACCCCTGTTCTCCGACCCCTGGTGTAGACGGAGAAAAGAATTGGTCCCAAGACTGAGCCCTGCCGTAAGTCACAGGCTACTAATGTATCTTATGAAGATAACTTATTCACCCCAGTACTCTGTGTTCTGTCAGTCAGGTAAGATTTAGGCAAGCGGAATGTAGTTCCAGAGATGCCAACCTCAGTCAGATGTCTTGAAAACAGAACCTCCTGGTCAATAACATCAAATGTAGCGCTTAGGTCCGATTGGTCAGATCATCGTGGTCACCACTACAAAGAGCATCATTTATTGACATAAAGTATGGCTGTCTCACAGCTATTACCAGGTCTATAGACAGATTGAAACTTATCAAGTAAGTTGTAGGTATTTTGATTATCACACTACTCTTTTAAGAAGTTTAGAAGCTAACGTAAGGTTAGCAATTTGAAAGACAATATAGCAGTCATTTGGATTCAGGCCGTCTTCTTTAAGAATGGTTTGATACCCGTTTCTAAGAAGTGATATGGAACTGTTTGCAGAATGAAAGCTTCTATCTTAATCAGTAAATGAAGCAAGATTTTCAAGAAGTCAAAAATAATATTTGATTTGTATGTATGTGGTCAATGATGAATGACGTTAGTTTAGATGCAATGTAATACGCCTGAACTGTTTATCCAAAATGAGAAAAAAAACTCTGCTAGAGGACGGCCTTTGAACTAATTCTTCACAGCATGCATATCACTTCACTGAACAAAACTCTCTCATAGTTTCAATTTTGGGGGATAAAAAAACAACAACTGCTTATTATAATCCACTAACTCGCCTCTTCTTTCATATAAGACAGTCGGAGTTAATTTCTTCCTAAGAAGATAATTTACTAAAGAGAACATCTTACGAGAGTCAGTACACGCAGCCTTGAGAACAGACTGAAGATGATCAGATTAAGAATGTCTGACTACTTGCGAAAGACAGTTCGTGTTTTGCGAAACTTATTTTTGTCAGTCTTGTGACCACTCTTCTCCAACGCCTTTCAGCGAGACGTCCAAGAAATTTAGCTTTCTCATATGTGGGATTGAACCAACGGGGGATCTGATTTCTCACTATCAAACTTTTTAGACTTAGAGAACTAATTAGAGAACGAACCCATCTCTTCCCCAATATTTATTTTTAAAAAATCAAGCTTCGAGTGGAATTCGATTTCTATTTTATAATGTATAAATTAAAATAACATAAACTTTTTTAAAATACCATCAGATATAACCTCAATCTTAAGGATGCAAAGCTGTGGACATTGACGGCTCCAGCACTTTAACAAATCGTCCGACAAGATTTCGTATCCTATTGAAACTTTAATCAGGTTTGTGAACTTCTGAAATGTTATTAATAAAGATATTTGACATCGAATGAAGCTACACGTCTTCAACAACCTTTATAAATAGTACCAATAAGAATCAGTTAACTAGTAGGAGCCGGGTGAAGTCAGGTCCGCCCTTAGCCCCGTGTCCTCTTTATAAAACTAAACTTCATGTTAGTATATCTATATAACATGTTATTATATCTAATAAACATATCATTATACCTAAATAAATTATCGGTTTACCTTTATGACATGTTGGTATCCGACAGAAGCTTTAATAAAAGTACATCTTCGTTTCATTTGTGAATTTTATTCAAACAACAGTGATTAAAATTTAAAATGAGCTGACAGTCACCTTCATTTCATTGATTGCTGGTTCCATGCGATCGAATGTAATATCATCATCAAAGAAGCCTACCAAACAAAGTACTTCAAGAGATTCGCCAGTGGTGTCAGCTACGCGTTTTAGAACTTTTAGGCCTTTGTAGATGAAAAACCTGGACCTTTCCATAGAAAATTCCTTTGAAAAAAAAAGATTTAAATATAACTATTTTAATTAATAAAGGTTATAGAAAAGAGCAATGCAAAAAAGTATAACGCCAAAATATATAAAATTAGATGATTGACATTATTCCAATTTTAATAAACATCTTTGATATCGTCCTCCCATCTCTTCTTTTGTCTGCCTCTTTTCCATCCTCCCTGGACTGTTCCTTGCAATATAGTTTTTGCGAGACCTCCAGTTCTTGTCACGTGTCCGTACCATCGTAATTTCCTCTTTTTAATTGATGTGAGTAGGTCCTCGTAGGGGCCAATGACAGTACTTATTGTGTTGCGGACCGCTTCGTTTGTGATGTGCGCTGTGTAGGAGATGTTCAATATCTTTCTGAAACATCTCATCTCTAGCGAGAAATCCTACATCCAGCATTGTGAGACAAGCCCTCACATGGAACCCCCAAGGCAAGAGAAAAAGAGGTCGTCCCAAAATGAACTGAAGAAGGGAACTGGAGGCAGACACCAAAATGAGCGGGCACAGCTGGGGGCAGATAGAAAGATTGGCGCAGGACCGGGATGCCTGGAGAACCTTTGTTCATGGCCTATGCCCCAGATGGGACGAAGGGCAACGATGATGATAATGATTATAATAATAAAGAAGGGCGATGATGATGATGATGATTATAATAATAAAAGGCTGTTGTCTGTGGGTTCCTCCATAGCTATTGGTCCCTCAAACTCTTACAGACTCCTACAGCTAATCACTAGCGGGGAAAACTTAAATCTCATTTAAAAATTGAACGAATTTACGAGGAAGTTAAAAACAAGTTATTCTTGGTGCAGTATTTTTGTCATCATTCAGTACAGTGTTTCCACCTTAAAGTGTGTCACTCCTGCTAATCACTACTGTTACTCCTAGACAACATGCCACCGCAAACGACGGCGGAGCGTCCTTGGATGGGCTTTGTATCTCGTAAATATATATTGAAAAAGTTTGACACTCGCAGTTAATATATTTTGTAATATACATTTTTGTACACAACAATCGATAAAGAGGGTTTTTTTTCCTTTAAGTAATATTGCGTATTTTAAGAAATTTTCAAGCATATGTTCCCAGTCATTTAAAACACAAATTTAACAATTTACTGTCAATAAAAGCATTTGCAATTAAATGAAGCGAAATCGCAATGTTCCTGATCTTTACAATCGACAACGTACACAGTTATTGGTGTTCATATGTGCAAGATTCTTACCTTTAATGAGCGTTGGTTTTGCATCAATCGGATGAACGGTCCTGTAAAAGTTAAACGCTTTTTGCTGTTGGAAAGGAAGTCTCCAAAAAATAAAACTTTTATTTTTTCCATTTTCGCTAGATCTAAAAGCTTTGAAAACGTTACCAGATCTCCAGCGTCTTCCTTTGAAGTCTCGTGCAAATCTATCTGCAAATCTCGAAGATAATTTGGGAAACTTGTTGCGATTGCGATAGCACATTTACCTGATATAAAAATTAATTTGTTAGAGATTTATGTCATAAACTTAGGCTACGATCACAGGGAAAGAGGGACAAACGATGCTCTAAGAGCTTTTTGCTACTTAAAAGTAGTTGGAAATATTAGCTGCACAACATTTCTCAATATCGATTAGTGTAAGCTATAAATTGAAGAAGAAAAGATGAGCCAAATTACCATTAATTGGATCAAATGAGGCTCCAGCATACTTAGATACTTCTTCTTCTTCCTCTTCTCCTTCTTCTTCCTCCTCTTCTTCTTCTTCTTCTCTGGTTCTCCTCCCTTTGATCTTAATGAGCATAGTTCTCCATAGAACTGGGTCACAAAATCCATCATGCCATGATTTACACACCTAAACCAATAGAAAGGTGCAGTATATTGTAATAGATTGTGATAAAGATTGCAAGCATTATATTGAAAAAATAAATAAATAAAGGTATTTAGGAAAATAAATGTGGTTTCAATAGAATTAAAAAAAAATACTGATACTTTGAAAATGTTCCATGTACAAATTACAAGTTACATGCCAGTGTTGTTTAAATTTACTTCATGTAATAATATCAGAAAGAAATGAAAAGGAGGAATTACTATAGAAATATTCACACACAATATATACGTAGATATATATATATATATATATATATATATTAGGGCTGCGGAAATTATCGATTAATCTCTATATTAATCGTTTAAAAATTTTATCGATTAAATATCGATTAAAATAATTTTAATCGATAAAAATTCGATTAAAATTTAAGAAAATATTTATAATATTTTAAAAATTTTTTAGTAATAAATAATAAATTATTAATAATTAATAATAATTTATATATATTTTTTTACGTACACACATCTCCCGTGTAATATTAAAATTTATTTTATTAATTTATGTTGACCGGCAGACGTCAATTATAAAATGTCTGACAGCCAGAGCCGTCTTTACACCATTTTGGGCCCCCGGCAAAAATATAGTGTTGGGCCCTTTCCCCGCAGGAATAAAAAATGAATATACATAATATATATAAATAAACATATTCCCATGGGGCCCATATGATCGTGGGCCCCCGGGCAAATGCCCAACGGGCCTATGCGTTAAGACGGCCCTGCTGACAGGATCAGCGCAGTTAAATTTAAACATATAACTATAAAGTTGAGCAAATATGTTGTTTTTAAGCTAACTGCGGATGGCAAAGTCGAAGATGGTGAAAACATTTTCTGTGTCCACTGCCATAAACAATTCTCTTTTAAAGGATCAAGTACATCGCTGACGTACCACCTTCAGAACAAATCAAGTATCAACACATTGTCATGAAATTTAGTTCAAAATATTCTTAATTTTCAATGTCCGTGAGAAATGTTCAGTTTAATGACGTCATACATTTCTATTTTTGGTTTTAATCGAAGTTATCGATTAATTAATCGATAATTTTTCAAAAGTTAACGATTAAATATAAATTAATCGTTACCAGCCCTAATATATATATATATATATATGTTTTAATTATGAATATAGTTTTTTATTATTAAATTATTGTTTAAAACTATAATAATTTGATTAATACATACACCAGTTAAAAGATTACTAGATTAAAAATTAGGGGACATTCGGAAGGCAATATATAAGGAAATATCTTTAAAAGAAAATACAAGACAGTCATTGGAGTGAACCATGCGAGGAAATTAATAGCGTAGCAAATTCAATGTATACATTAGGGTGGAAAATACAAGGAAATCGCTAGTGTGGAAGATATAAGTCAGTCACTTGAGTGGGGTATAAAAGACAATCGCGTGAGTGGAACTTAAGCAAAGGATACAAAACAACCACTTAAACAATTTGTTTTGTCCATAAATGGTATACACAACAGTCTTTACCCGGGCCATGGAGAATCTGTCCTCAATTCGTAGACTCATGAAAATATTCCGTACGGCAACAGCAGGAAGACTGGTCCACGACTCGGTTTGTTGTGTTATTGCATTCTCGCACTCACAGTTTTGAGGTGTTTCCCCTGGGCTGTACAGTTCCAGCTGTTCGTGATCCCTCTTGTGTTTCTTTGAGGCTGGCATTTCCGTCTAAAGGCAGGATCTGGTTTTAATCAATAGGGTGTTGACAAAATGTGAGTAACTGTATTTTATATATATTTATAAACGATGGTAGATGTTGGGCTACAGATGATTCAAGCCAATTACTTTGTCTAGTGCTTTTTGGATAACATCTATAGGAATTCGATCGATGCAAATGCTCATTTTTGAAGCGAATATATATCTCTTAACTTTGCTGAGGTAGAAAGGTTTAATGGTTGGATGCAAAATAGCGCTTCGAATAAATAATGTACAGGAAATTCCAGTCATAAACGTGAAATAGAAAGATAATTTGATAAAAAATTAAACAAAGTTGGACTTCAATAAATCTTAAAAATGGAATACAAGAGACTCAATTCATTGGAAGGGGGGGGGGAACTTTAGACATAAACTTTATTAAAGTAAACATACATGTGCTACGTGAAAGCAAAAGCATTCATCAGAATAAAGAAAAAGTATGTTTAAAAATATATATATATATATATACTAAATAAATATAATATGTCTTATTATATTACACTTATATTGATAGTAGAGAACAAAGAAGAATTTGCACCAGTCCCTTGAAAAAAAATAAACACAAGCTTGTTTCTAGGACCCACCAAAATATTGTATGTTAGAAATATTTTTTTTTAAAATACACGAACAAAATGTATAAATACCTGTTAAAAATGATCCGTCATTAAACGCAGTTAAAATGTATTGTACAAGGTAACATTCTCTAACAAATATCGTGCGGACCATTCCTAATGTTAAGGAATTTAATTAATATAAGGCAAACCTCTTCCCAGCATTGCACAAGTAAACTTCAGATATAAGCTTATAGACAGCTTCCCTTACTTGGGGTCCAAATTTTCCAACTTACTGTCCGTCGAGGATGAAATAAACAGGAGAATTGGCAAAGCAGCTGCCACAATGGCTAAACTAAATAAACGGGTTTGTCAAAACATCAAGATAATGGTGAAAACAAAAATGGTGTGTTTATCGAGCCTGCGTCATCAGTACGCTGCTAAACGGGAGCGATACATGGACCACTTTTGCATCCCATGAGCGCAATATTAATAGCTTCAACTTGAGGTTTCTTCGTCGCATCCATAAAATTATATGGCAGGACAAAGTGCAAAAAATGAGGTACATATGCGTGAAAATATCCAAAGCATGTTCTCAATCCTTAGTGAAATACACCTAAGATGGCTAGGACATGTAAAAAGAATGAGCCCGGGTCGTATCCCTAAGGACCTTCTATATGGAGAACTGACATCGGCAAAGAGGAAGACGGGTCGTATCCCTAAGGACCTTCTATATGGAGAACTGACATCGGCAAAGACGAAGACGGGTCGTATCCCTAAGGACCTTCTATATGGAGAACTGACATCGGCAAAGAGGAAGACGGGTCGTATCCCTAAGGACCTCCTATATAGAGAACTGACATCGGCAAAGAGGAAGACGGGTCGTATCCCTAAGGACCTTCTATATGGAGAAATGACATCGGCAAAGAGGAAGACGGGTCGTATCCCTAAGGACCTTCTATATGGAGAACTGACATCGGCAAAGAGGAAGACGGGTTGTATTCCTAAGGACCTCCTATATAGAGAACTGACATCGGCAAAGA